>JASSRZ010001234.1:0-10602 GCA_032164315.1 Malacoctenus gilli
GCCCCCCCCCCCCCCCCCCCTTCTCGGATACAAATCTCGGTTTTGTACATAATATTTGGAGTTTGTTTACACACTTGCGATGGGGTGAAGTCGTATTTCCTGCCTGGATGCTTTTTTTGTAACTTATAAAAAAAAAAAAGAAGTCATTATTTTGACAAAAAAAAGTTGATGCTTATTTTCAAAGTTTCATTGTTAGTAATTAAGATAAATGATGGAAGTTTAAAAAAAAAAAATGTCGGTTTGGTCCAAATTGCGTCTCGGCCGGCGGGACCCTGCAGACTTCATCCGTGAGCATGTGGAAACACCCGGAAGCAAAACGTTTTAATCCTCTCGAGGAGCAGTGAAGGCTGGTTTTTAACCACACACACGCACACACACACACACGTACACACTCGAGTCCCGCTTGTGTTGTTTTTGGGTTGATTGCTCTGTTGCATTTTTTCTTTTGTAATAAAATACTTTTACAGACACACGCGCCCTCTTATTTTGAAAGGAGAGTCGGCGTACAGTGAGGAAACGGAGAAAAGGGTTGGGTTTTTTTTCGATTAGTTTTATTAGAATTGGCAGCCCTGGTCAGAAAACAGGAAGGTGTCCTCAGAAGTCTGAGAAGATAGAGACTCGTTTCAAAACAACAGCGTTCGTTTTCTCCGACGTGTCGCTTCAATACGTTTCGGGTCGGCGTCGACGGAGCGAACGGATCCTTTCGAAGCGTAAAAATCGCCACTGTGCTGCGGCAGAAAACTGTCACAACTTTATTCGTACATCAGTTCCAACCAGGACTGTTCTCTTACAGACTCGGTTTCCATATTAAATACACATATAAAAAAAAAATGGCAAGAAAGTAAAATACTCTGGACAAGTCGAGAAACTTCCTCATATATTACTTTAAAACGAGCTGAGTACAATATACAACAGTGATGTTTGAAGGTACAAAAAAACAAGAAATTTGTAGATATCAAAAAGAATCAGACTAACCAGCTGCATCCGTCTAATTTCTCTCTGTCTCTTTCTCCATGTCTCTTTTTTCTGTTTTTCTTCTTTTTTTTTTAAACAATAGAAACGTGACGCTGTCTCAAGAGGGTCCCGGACCCCAGCTTGGGACCCCACTGCCTCCACAGCATCGACCTTTATTTTCTGTTCACTCGTTTTCTCTGAACTCAGACAGAAGCAGCCGATCAGGCTCCTTTTTTTCCCCTCCCCGCGTGCTAAAGAAAGCGTGAGTCCTACCCGCTCTACTTCCCGTATTCTACCTGATCTATCAGCTTTATGTCCCGCTGCCCCCTTCGGGAACAGCAAAACGGGTCACATTTATGTGAAGGAGGTCCTCGGACCTCTAGCTTGGTCCACGTCTCCCGATCCCCGCCCGCCCGCGTCCCTACGCCAGCTCGCCGCCGGTCCGCGCGCACGCCAGCTCGGACTCGGGCCCGCTGGCGGCGGCGAAGACGGCCCGCACGGAGAAGCAGTAGCTCGAGTCGGGACTCAGGTCGGTGAGGATGAAGCTCTCGCCGTCCACGGTGAGCTCCTGGTCCGCGCCGGGGTGGCCCTGCTTCCGGGTGACCAGCGTGTAGCTGGACGCCCCCTGGACCGACGACCAGTCCACTAAGATGACCGTTGACCACACTTGTGTGACGTTTATCTCCGGAACCGAAACGCCCTCTGGTGGTGGGGAAAAAAAAAACAAACAAACAATGAAACTTCGGGTGGCTGTGGAGGGGTCGTCCGTTGTTGTCCCGTTATAAATTCCACTTAGTAACATTTAACGATGTTTTTATTCATTTTTTCCCCACTTCCTGAACTCACCGCTCCTTTCCGTTGATTCGTTGAGATCCCTTCTTCTCCTGCGTCCCTCAGCGATGACTGAAAGGAAAAAAATGACCCGATGACCAAGTGCAGATTAAGAGGATTCATTCGTTTACACGTACACAAGCGGTTCCTACCAGTTGCGACCTCTGCGTCCTCGCTCTCGCCCCCGGCGTTGCTCGCGGTGACCACCAGGTCGCTGGAGGCGATGCCGGACAGGGAGCAGGACAGCTGCGCGGTGCTGCACAGCTGCGCCCTCGGCGTCACGCTGTTGTCGTACACGACGTAGGCGGCGGCGAACACCGAAGCGTCCCACGAGACGGTGGCGGAGGAGCCGTCGCCTCTGTACACCACCGCCGAGGGAGGGCAAGGGGCTGGCGGAGGAGAGAGGGGTCGGAGGGTCAGCTTCCCGTCTCGACCGCGGCCGCCGAGACCGGCGGACCCCCCGCGTGCGACCTACCCGTGGTTCCGCTGAGCGCCGCCGACTCGCCGCTGTCGCCCCCGCCGTTCCTACTCTCCACCGTGGCGCTGTAGGAGGAGCTGCAGGGGAGGGGCATCTCGAAGGAGGTCAGGCTCGTCCAGAAGGAGGCCAGCTCGAACTGGGCCTGGCTGTCCCCCAGCAGGGTGCCGGTCAGCCTCAGCAGGTACTCGGTGTCGCCGCAGGTCACCTGCGACCAGGAGAAGCTCATCACCTGGATCTGGTCGTGCGGCGGCAAAGGACGCACGTCCACGGCGTCCGGGGGACAGGGAGCTGAGGGACGGAGACAGGAAGGGGGGGACGTTTTTATCAGCTTCAACAGCTTTTTGGATGATTTAATGTGTGACGTCATTTCAATTCAGTCGTACTTTATTGACAATTTCGTTACGCGATCGTACGAGCGAAGACATTTGTCAGCCTACCTGCTCCGACCGGCAGCGGGTCGCTGAAGGAGCTGTTGCACGTCCCGTCGGACGCCCTCACCGAGAAGTTGTACACCGCCCCGCAGGCCAGGCCCTCGATGGTGCAGGCGGCGGCGGTGGCGGCGCTGTGGCAGCACAGCCTGTCCCCGCTCTCGGCCTGGGCGCAGCCGTAGTAGTCCTGGGCGTTGTCGCTGGGCGTCCACGTCAGCGCGGCCGACTGGTCGACGCAGCTGTACGTGACGGCGAGGTCGCTCGGACGGCAGGGTCCTTTCGGGGAAGCGGAGCGTTAGAGGTGAAACACACACACACACACACACACACACACACACAAGCACACACACACACACACACACACACACACCTGTGTACAGTGTTGCGTTCGGACTGGCTTCGCTGGTGCAGTTTTCGTGGCTGGCGGTCACCGAGACCGTGTACCGCTGGTCGCAGAGGAGGCCCGGGAGGCTGCAGTTGTTGGAGGCGGAGCTGCACGAGCGCTCGTGGCCGTCCGCGGCCGTGGCGACCACGCGGTAGCTGGCGGCCACCGGCGACGGCGCCCACGACACCCACGCGCCGCTGTCCTCGCAGGAGGCCCGGGCGGTCACGTTGGTGGGTGGGCACGGCTCTGTGGGGGGGGAAGGGGGAAAGCGCGGTGTCATGCGTGACCGTAGAGTTCAACGTGTGAGCGTCGCTTCAGCCTCCCGGACCGTACCCATGCTGACTCGGTAGGGTGGGCTCCTCAGGCTGCTGCAGGTGTCGGAGGAGGCGGCCACCATGACGGTGTAGCGCAGGCCGCACTGCGCCCCCTGCAGGTGGCAGCTGGTGCCGGTGCTGTTGCAGGACAGGAAGGTGACGTGGTCGCTGGCCTCCGCCGTGGCCCTGTACACCACGCTCCCGTCGCCGCCCTCCATGACCGCCCACGTCACCAGGATGGTGGAGTTGTGGCACTGGGCGAGGGCGGTGATGCCAGCCAGGGAGCAGGGAGCTGGGGACAGGGGGGAGGGAGGGGGGACAGATTTGAGTCTCCTCCGAAGGACGGATGAACGAATGAATCGGGAGGAGGACGGGGGCCTTCTCACCTGTCTGCAGCTCAATGGCGGCGCTCGGCGCGCTCTCGCACTCGCTGTTCTCCGCGGCGACGGTGAAGGTGTAGAGAACGCCGCACTCCAAGTCCTCCACCTCACAGGTGGTGTTGGTGGAGGTGGAGCAGTTGGCCACCTGGCCCCCCTCTCCCACGGCCGACACAGTGTAGCTCTCCGCGCCGGCGGCGGCGTCCCACGAGATCCACGCCGAGTTCGTCACGCAGTCCAGGTTGCCTTGGACTCCCTGGGGCTGGCAGGGGGCTGCAACACAGACACGGGGGGGGGGGGGTCAAGCAGGAGCCTTGGCGGGGGTTTGGGGTGGGTTTGGGGTGGGGGGAGTCCGAGCCTCACCTGACTGGACGCTGAGCGCCTGGCCGTGCACGCTGCGGCAGTCGCCGTGGACGGACGTCACCTGGACGCCGAAGGTGACGCCGCACGGCGCGCCGCGGACGGCGCAGGCGGCGCCGGTGGTGTTGCAGGACTCGCTCTCGCCTCCGCTCGCCGGCGTCAGGGAGACCAAAAAGTGGTCGGCGTCTTGGACGGCGTCCCAAGAAACCGTGACGTCGTTGGACGAACAGCTGACCACAGTGTTCACGTTGGATGGCGGGCAGGGACCTGAGGTAAAAAAAACACATCATCAGATCCAAAGTACAGAGAAAAAACACTCACAGTACTGCAATAACGTTATTTTCAAGTATATTATATCGTTCTACTGTTTTCTTTCTCACCTGAGTCGAACGTCACAGTCTGGCTGGGCGTACTGGTGCAGCCGTCGTCCACGGCGACCACCTGCACCGTGTAGCTGCTGCCGCACGTCAGGCTGCCGAGGCTGCAGCTGAGGTCGGAGGTCTCGCAGCTGTCGTTGCCGTGGCTACCGGTGGCCGCGACCGAGTACCGGACAGCCCCCCGGCTGGCGGACCAGGACACTAGGGCGGTGTTGCCTTCGCAGTCCATCGCCACGGAGACGTCGGTGGGCACGCAGGGCACTGCGGTGAGAAAAACGGCGAAGTGCGGACTTATTAAGTGTTTCGATGACATCATCGTTGCACATTTTGCACACATGTATCGGATCAGGTCCGTTCGGGCGTTCGATTCCTCACCCGACTGCAGACTCGCAACCTGACTGGCCGTCACGTTGCACTGCTGGTTGGCGGCGGTGACCGACACCGCGAAGCTGTAGCCGCACGTCAGGTCGGGGACGCTGCAGCGGCTCGTCTCCGACATGCAGAGGCCCGCGGCGCCGCCCTCGGCCTCCATGGTGGCCGTGTAGTACTCGGCCCCGTCGGCGGGCTGCCAGGTGACCATGACGATGCCGGACAGACAGTCCTGCGTGGTTTGGACTTCCGCGGGCGTGCAGGGCCCTGCAGGAGGGGAAAAAAAAAAAAGGATGGGCGGGAATTTTTAAGACGGTTCGATTGTCGTGATCACTCTCGCCTCCGGAACACTCGGTACGTACAGGTCTGCACGGAGGTGGACGCGCTGTAGACGCCGGGACAGTGCTGGTTGCCCGGCGTGACGGTGAAGTCGTAGCTCTGCCCGCAGGTCAAGTCGGAGAAGCGAGCGGCGGAGAGTTCGGTGCTGATGTTGTCCGACAGGTCGCCTCCCTCAACGGACACGAAGTACAGCGCCGTGCGCTCGTTCTCGTCCCAGGTCAGAGAGACGGCGCTCTGCTCGCAGTCCACGGCCGCGGACAAACTCTGGGGGACGCACGGGACTGGGGAGAGGAAGGGACCAGAGGTCTTTACGTCGTTGTCGGCCCGACGCCGGGTGGCGAGAGCGACCGCACGTCTCTCCGCGACGTACCCGTGTGGATGACCGCGCTGTCGCCGGGCGGGCTGGTGCAGTCGCCGTCCATCGCCTGCACGGTCACGGTGTACTCCTCGCCGCAACGCAGGTCGTCCCAGCTGCACGAGGTGGCGCTGGTCAGGCACCGGTGCGCTTGGCCGTCGAGGCCGGTCGCGACGGCCACGTAGCTCTGGGCGCCGTCGGCGGGCCCCCAGCTGACGGCCCCCGAGTCGGCCTCGCACGACACGTAGGTGGCCACGTTCCAGGGGACGCACGGCGCTGCGGAAGGGGGAGGGGCGCGGTCAAACGGAGAGAGGGCCGCGGCGTGAGGGGTTTCGAGAAAGAGCGCGCGGTCTTACGGGTTTTGAAGAAGGCGGGCGCGCTGGGCGCGCTGTCGCACTCGCCGCCGCGGCCCAGCACGGTGACGTTGTACTCCTGGCCGCACGGCAGCGCGGCGGAGAGGAGGGTCTGCGTGGTGTTGTAGATCTCCACGTGTCCGAGGCTCCCCATGGCCGTCACCAGGTACGTCAGGACGCCGGCCGCCTGCCGCAAGGAGATCTGGGCGGCCTCGCTCTGGCAGAGCGCCTCGGCGGAAACGATCGCCGGCTGGCACGGCTCTGAGAGGAAGGATGGAGAAAGGACCGGAATAAAACGGCTGTTGGCGTAATCTGTGCTCCCTTTCCCGCGGTGTGTACTTCAAAAAAAAGGTAGTATTCGGAAGTACCTGTTTGGATGAAGACGGTGTCGCTGTCCTGGCTGGAGCAGCCTCCGGTCCGCGCGGTGACGGTCAAGTTGTACGTTTCGCCGCAGTCCAGGTGGGAGAAGTCGCAGGTGGAGCCGGTGGAGTTGCACCTTCTCACCTCCCCGCCCGACGCCGCGGCGGCTCTGGCTTCGTACCGCTCCACCTCGGAGCGCGCCTCCCAGGATAAGACGGCGGTGGCGGAGCCGCACTGCAGGCTGGCCGCCACCCGCTGAGGGGGGCACGGACCTGGGGGGGGCAGGGAAAGTGACGAACCGAAACCAAAATATACCTTTGATTGTCCCCCCAAAAAATAAAAGCAACCTACGTGTGCTGAGGCCGATGGGCGTCGGCGAAGTGACGCTGCACTGCTGGTTGCTGGCGGTGAGGCCGAGGTCGAAGCTCTCGCCGCAGCCCAAGCCGGAGATGCTGCAGCTGCTCTCCCGAGTGTCGCACAGCGTCCGGCGGCTCCCGCCGACGTCGGCCGCCAGCGAGATGCTGGCCGAGCCGTGGCCCGGGGTCCAGGAGACCACCGCGGGGCTGTCGGCGTCGCAGCTGACGTCCAACGCCACGTCCGAGGGCAAGCACGGGGCTGAGGGGACAGAGAGGGACGAACGCGTGAGCTGATAGCTCGGAACAGGAAGTGCTGTAGACTGCTGCATTTTTAATGATGTTGTCGCACGCGTCCGCTCACCTGAGGCCAGAGAGACCACCAAGCTGTCGGTGCTGTTGTACTCCGCCCCAATCGCGTTCACCCAGACGCTGTAGGTGGTCCCGCACGCCAGGCCCGAGACGTCGCAGGAGGTCTCCGCGTCCGAGCTGTCGCAGGAGGTCCGATGTCCCTCTTGGTTGTCCAGGTGGGCCACGTAGCCCACGGCGAGGTCGCTCTGCTCCCAGGACACCGAGGCGGTCAGACTGGCGCAGTCCACGCTGGCCTGAACGTTGGTGGGCGGGCACGGCTCTGGAACGCACGGCCAAACGCACGTTGATATAAACGCATTGAAAAAAACCTTGCGGAGGTAAATGAGGGAGGGGGGGAAGGGGCTGACCGGTGGTGAGGCTGGAGGTGTCAGAGGTCACGGTGTCGGGACAGGCGTCGTTGCCCGCCGTCACGGTGACGGCGTAGACCTGGCCGCACTGCACGCCGCTCAGGGAGCAGCTGGTGCCGGAGGCGGCGCAGGTCGCCTGCAGACCCTGCTCGGTCACGGCCAGAACGGAGTAGGAGCTGGCGCCGAGCGCGGGCCCCCAGGTCACCTGGGCGGAGGTCACGTCGTAGTGGACGGAGAGGACGGTGAAAGGACAGGGCTCTGCGGAGGCGAGAGAAGAGTCAAAGACCAAACCAAAACCAGCGCGTTTTGTCCGCGATTCGCGCGCCTCTCTCGCCCGTACCCGTGGTCAGGTATCCCGTCATGTACGCGGTGCTGTCGCAGCTCTCCCCCGCCGCCCTCACGGTCACGGTGTACGCCTCGCCGCACTGCGTCGCGCTCGGCTGACAGTTGCCGACGCCCGCCGCGGCGGGGCAGCTGGCGGCGTGACCGGAGGACGCCGAGAGCTCGGCGACGTACGACAGCGCCCCGGCGCTGCCCTGCCAGGAGACGCCGGCGGCGCGGGCCGCGCAGTCGAAGACGGCCACGACGTCGCTCGGCAGGCACGGCTCTGCGGGGGAAAGAGATGCGGAGTCAAAACACTGGAAATACCGGAAAATCCGTTGAAGATGTCGTGATATTATTTCCTTTTTTCTTTCTCTATCGCGGCTCAACGATCCGGGTCGGTCACCTGATGTGACGGTCACTACTTCGCTGTCCAAGCTGTCGTGCTGCTCTCCCGACGCCTTCACCCACACGCTGTACGTCGTGCCGCACGCCAGCCCCGACACCACGCAGCTGGAGGCGGCTGCCCCGGCGCTGCAGGAGAGCCGCTGTCCGCTTTCGGCGTAGGCCACGTAGCCCACGGCGAGGGCGCTCTGCTGCCAGGACACGGTCACGGCGAGCTGCTGGCACTCCGGGACGGCGACGACGTTGGTGGGCGGGCACGGCTCTGAAGAGAAGGACGGCGGGGAGATGAATCGTTTGAAACACGTTTCCCCGGCAACGGGCGTCCCGCGTCGGCGAACGATCCCGCGCACCTGTCTTGAGCTGCGCGGTTTCCGACGCCGCGCCCTCGCAGGCCTGGTTGGCGGCCGTCACCGTGACGTCGTAGATGCCGCCGCACAGCAGCCCGCTCAGGGAGCAGCTGGTGCCGCCGGTGCTGCAGGAGACCGCCGTGGCGCTCTCCGCCACGGCCCAGACGGCGTACGAGTCGGCGCCGCTCGCCGCGCTCCACCGCACCGAGCCAACGGTGCCGTCGTAGCTGGCGGAGACGTCGGCGGGAGCGCAGGGCTCTGGGAAAAACGGAGACGGCGAGGCAACGGGATGGAGTCGCTCGGTTTTTCACAATAAAAGCACCTGAGAAGCGGAGCTGTCACCTGTCTCTCAGGCTCCCAATATTGAGGCCGCACTCACCTGTGACGAGGGTCGCGGGGCCGCTGGCCGGACCGGGACAGCCGGTGTCCATGGCCTCCACCACCACCGAGTAGCGCTGTCCGCACGCCAGGCCGTCCAGGTGGCACGAGGTGCCGGCGTCGCTGCAGGAGGCGCTGTGGCCGTCGGGGGAGGCGGCCAGGACGCTGTAGCCCATGGCCGCCGCGGCAGCGCTCCAGGTGACCAGAGCGCTGCGGGTGGTGCAGTTCAGCTCGGCCGACACGTCCGAGGGAGGGCACGGGGCTGCGGGTTAGAGGGAGAGGAGCGGACGTCGAAAGAAGATCCCAAAAAAAAAATGGGGAAAAAAAAAGGCCTTAAAAGGGACGTACCTGTGTGTTTCTCGGCGGGAGTGCTGCTCTCGCTCACGCACACGTTGGTGTGTCCCGTCACGGTGAAGGTGTAGCGCTGGCCGCAGCTCAGGTCCAGGAAGGAGCAGCCGCTCCCGTCCGACTCGCAGGTGGCGCCGCTCCCGCCGGACGCGGAGGCGGCCGCCACGGTGAAGTTCTGCGCGCCGCCCCCGTGGCTCCAGCGCACCGTCAGGGCGTTGGAGCTGCAGTTCTGGTCGATCGTGACGTTTTCGGGTCGGCAGGGAGCTGCAGACAGAAACAGGAAGGAGAGAGAGAAAGAGAGACGCGTTCACATACACGAACTCTGTCGAACGTCCTTTTTCTGTAAGCGACGCACTCACCGGACTGGACCTTGTAGTCGGAGCCGGCGATGCTCTGGCAGTGGACGGAGGAGGTGGTGACGGCTACCTCGTAGACCTTCCCGCACAGCAGCCCGTGGACGGCGCAGGAGTCGGAGGTGGAGTTGCAGGAGGCCCTGTGGCCGTCGGCGCTGATGGCCCAGGCGGTGTAGTCGTCCGAGCCGAAGCTCTCCGTCCAGCTCACCGTCATCACGTTGGAGCCGCAGTCCAGCACCGCCGTCACGTCCTCGGGCAGACACGGAGCTGCGAAAGGAAACGGTCCGGCCGTAGGTTAGAGGGGAGAATCTCCGGCAAGGGGGCGGGGCTTCACTCGGACGTGTACGGCGTCGCTTCGGTCCGCTCCCGCGTCTCACCGGATTCGAAGGGGATGTCGGCGTGCTCGGTGCTGTTGCAGCTCTCCGTGGAGGCCACCAGCGAGGCCGTGTACGAGCGGCCGCAGCGGAGCTTTACGGCGCACGAGGTGCCGTTGGAGGAGCAGGACGCCACGTGGCCGTGCTCGCCCGTCACCTCCACGGTGTAAAACTCCGCCCCGTTGCTCTCGGCCCAGGAGAAGTTCGCCCGGTTCGTCCCGCAGTCCACGCGGGCCGTCAGGTCGGTCGGCTGACACGGGGCTGGGGAAAGGAAGTGTGAACTCAGCGCGCGCGCGTGTACCGGATTCTCTCACAGCTCGGGCGCGTCGCCGCGGAAACCGCTTCCTACCTGTGCTCACTTCCGACGGGGCGCTGTAGCCGCTGAGGCAGGCGCCGTCCCGGGCCGCGACGCGGAACGCGTATCTCCGGCCGCACAGCAGGTCGGACAGGGCTTGGGAGTTGCTGGACGTCGTCTGCTCCGAGGTGGAGGGGGCGCCACCGAGCAGCTCCGTCTGTAAAACGTAGGTGGCTCCCGCCACGGGGGCCCACGCGAGGGTCACCGTGTTGGAGTCACAGTTCACCGAGCTGCTCAGGCTGCCGGGAGGACAGAGAGCTGCAACGACGAAACAACGCAGGTTGAAGGTGTGACAAACTCTGTGTGTGTGTGTGTGTGTGTGTGTGTGTGTGTGTGTGTGTGTGTGTGTGTGTGTGTGTGTGTGTGTGT
>JASSRZ010001235.1:0-10601 GCA_032164315.1 Malacoctenus gilli
CATTTTGCCCCGATGTCATGCTGTTTCCCTTGGTAACGCCGCTCTGCGTTTGGGCAGTCGACCGCTTTAAGATGGCCGCCAAATCTGCCGACAGAAAAGGGGCAAGGGACCAATCTAGTCTCTATACAGATCTGTGTTTTTTTCATTCAGGTTCTCCAGCTGCCTGTTGGTCGTGTGAAGGTTTTTTCCACAGACCTATATAAGTAGACTGGCTACCCTGGCAAAGAAAAAAAACCCTGGCAGGCCAGATTTCCCTCCTCGGTAAACAGCGTCGGTGCGGTAATGATATGCTGCCCTAACCGGAAACCAAGTTGACCTAATTTCTGATTGGTTACATCCTTATTTAGGAAAAACTGGTCAAACGAGCCCCTCACTTCCGTGTTCTAGCGCGTCACAAAAACTTGATCACAAGTCGCATTTTTTTTAACCACACAACCGAATAAACCTTACTGTCGGACACCCAAAAAATATTCCATCATTAAATATATCTGCGCCACACGGACATGATAGCTGTTGCTGGCGGTGTTTGCTTGCTAACCAAAGTAGCTGGTCTGTTAGCATCACAGGCTCTTCAGACAGCGAACTACGTTTATGAGACAAGACAGCGCTCACTGAAATAAATAAACTTGCGGGTAAAGATTTGGTGCTCGTCTCCTTCAGTGCTGCGACAGACGTTTTCTCGAAAATCACGACTTACATTCCAACATGTTCCGGAAGTAGTCCTGAGAATACGCCGCCGCCCTATCTTCACCAGCAAGATGTAATAGTGTAATGGTGTGTTCACGGGTCTCAATAAAAAGTCGGCCAGAAAGTCGTATTGAGGACGCTGTTTATTAAGAACGCTGCGTCAGAAGTCAAAACTCACTTTAACAAACAGTTCTACTCTTCTACCATTCCTTGTTATCACCCCCCTTACTTTCTTTCAGTGTATTACTGCATTCCGGTATGATACTTATCAGAACACTAAAGAAAACGAGACAGAAGTCTCTGTGTGTGTGGGGGGGGGGAACACAAAAAATATTTGTAGCCAACACAGCACAGAAGGAGTTACTGTCATGATTCAATGTAAGTAATGACATCACAGCTGCGATGACATCACAGCTGTGTTCCGCTCCCCAACTTCCGCTGTCATCCAGGTGAAGAAACAAGCGTGCTACCGATAAAACAGCCGTCATTGTGATCATTCAAGGAGAGAGCCATTTGACAAAGGCCCTTATATTCGCCCAGGTTGCGTCACGCGCCAGGATAAAGATGGTGAACATCAAGAACCGCAAGCTCCGACAAAATACTGCCCGGCAGCTCAGGCTGACCGCTCTGCATCCAGACTACCAGCAGCTGCGGCGCCAGAGCACCACCTACCAGCAGAAAGTGAAGCAGCTGCAGTGGTCCGTGCAGCTGCTGAAGAATGAAAAGTCCTTTCTGGAGTGGAGCTATTCAAACAGGGGAATGATCGAGAACCTTCACACGACCAACAGGCAGCTGGAGAACCTGAATGACAAGATGAAAATCCTGTCGGCTGCAAAAGAGGCTCGGATTAAGAAACTTAGCAGGCCAAAGCAAAAGACCCGAAGTCTGTTGGCGAGACTCTTCAGCAGCAGAAAATGCAACGGCGACCCAGACGTCGATATTGATCTCACTTCTCAGCGACAAAGTGAAAAAGCTGGGCATAAGGCATCTTTTTTGCCGTGTATTCTCGGGGGCGTCTTGGTTGAAGCGCTCTGGGACTCGGGTGCCACCCTCTCCCTGCTAAGCAGGAACTGGGCAGAACTGTATTTGCCAGATCATGAGATCCAACCTCTGCACGAGCTGAATTTCTTCAAAGATTGCACAAACTCTGTTGAACTGGGCTCCAATAACTTCTTGGAACTCGAAGGCTGGATAGGAGTGGAGGTCAGTCATCCCGATGTGAAGGACCAAAAAGTCATCGTGCCTGTGGGTGTGACGAACTCTCCCGTTGATCACCCGATAATCGGGTTGAATGTCATTCAGGAGCTTTACAAGCCCAAGCTGTCTCCTGGCAGGTTGGCGGACGTCATGAGAGCATTCGGGTCTCAAGTGGAGGGGAGAAACGCTCTCCTCAGTGAAACCGAGAAGCTCCGCATGGCAAATGCCGAACTGCAAGAGAGAGTGGACGCTTTGAGGAGGAAACTGCGGACGCTTCCAAAGAAGAACAATGGGAATTTGCCTGGTTTCCTGAGGCGCCTCGCCAACTTGTTCAGGCGTAAGGGGAGCAACAGAGAAGAGAGCGACATGGGCAACGGTGGTGCACCAGAGGGCGCCGCCGAGATGCCCAACCACAGCCCGAAAAAAAAGGAAGTGATCGTGTGTCCGATCGTGGAGGCAAACAGCTTCTCGTGCAGGATCGCAGGGGTTCAAACCAAAGCAACATGGGACACGGGAGCCCAAGTGTCCACTCTGTGTATGGAATGGAAAAAGAAATTCCTGCCGCACGTTCCTATTAAGCCATTCGATAAAAACGTCTCACTGTTCGCCGGAGATGGGACCGAAGTCCCAGTTGAAGGCTGGATAGAAGTCCAGTTCAGTTTACCAGGAAGTCAGCACAGGCACCTGTCTGTGCCCTTTCTGGTTGAGAGCGGACAGTCGGACACAATCATAGGAATGGATGTCATAGAGCTGCTCTTCAAGCCCCGGGAAACGATGGGGAACCACGTGATGGATTTCAGGGTCTTACTTCAGGACAAGGAAAACTTGCTCTCTGAGAGAAATGAGCTCCTGGGAGAAAAGAACAGGATGCTGGAGCTCATTTGGACTCTGGAAGACAGAATAAAGGCTCTCCAAGACAGGGCGGACGCACAGAAGAGGTGGTGGTTTCGCTGCCTGTTCGAAAGCAACAGGGTGACACCCATATACAACCTATCTTAAAGTGGGCAAGCTGAAACACCAAACATTGGGTAGTTCAGCCTATGTTGCAGAGGGGGGGGGCATTGGTTGATCCAGGAAAGAATACTTGAGAGAGTGCTTTGCTAGAGGAGTCCTGACGTAGGGGTCGAGGCATTGCATTCTTCAGGGAGGTGGTGGAGGCGCCTGTGGGATCAGTTGTGACTGGGCCACCGCCGCCCTTTTCTGCATCCGAGGGGTAGCCTCCGGTGGGCCGGTCTGACCCTCGCCCCACCGCCCTGGGATTTAGACAGGTTTGGTTTTTCTCCAGGTATCTCTGGTTTCCAAACAAATTCAAGCTGAAACTGTGTCAGTCAGGCCGCAAAAAAAATCCATGCAAATCAAACAAACCCCCCCCCCTCAAAAAACAAAACAACAAACAAAAACAACAACTTTTCCATCAGCAATGGTAACACAAATAACTGTTATAACTCAAATAACTGTTATTGCTATATGATGTACATTATTATTGTTTGTATAACTCATCAACTGAAATGCAGTGATTCATTGCTCATACCTACAACTGCCTCTGTTGCTTGCCTACTCCCCCTCCTCCTGATACATCAGCTCACAGGTGAGTGTGCAAGCAGGCCTGTGTGCAGCACTTGGGGAGCGGATGGTGTCAACAGAGGGGGGCTGCTGTTTTCCAAGATGCTCAAAATGGAATGTAAGCTTCCACATGGTCCCTGAAGGATAAAGGGATCAGAGACCAGTGGCTTGAGTTCATTTAGGGGGAAGTGCCACACAGTTATAACCCTGATTTGGGACTTTTAGTATGTGTTACTGAGGACCACTTACTGAACATGCTGGAATTCAAGTCGTGATTTTTAGAGTAAAGTTCTATAGCATTACTGAAGGAGACAACACAAAATCTTTACCTGCAAGTTTATTTATTTTGTAAATGCTGTCATGTCTGATAAACGTTATTCACTTTTTGGAGAGCCCATGATGCCAACAGAGCAGCTACTCTCTTTAGCAAAAAAACACCACCAGCAACAGTGAGCATGTCTGTATTCTCCGTATTTTGAATGATGAAACCTTCTTTTTGCATCTGACACCGAGATTTACGGTTGTGTGTTTTCGAGAAAGTGGTTCAACAAACTGCGACCCGTTGAGAGTTCTGCGTATGCGCCTGTGGCATGTACATTCAAATCACCACTCTGAAACAGCCATGTCAAGGCGTCTTCATGCAGGCAACATATGTTTGTCATCTTCTGGTGGTTCTTTCGGCTCAGACATTTACGGGAGAGAAACCTCCTCTTGCTGAAATAAGGAACTTGTGACGAGACGAGTGCTGCGCAGAGAAGACCAGTGTGGATGGAGGGGAAAGGGGGGGAGGGTCATGTTTGTCCAAAGAGGTCATAGCCAATCAGAAATTAAGCAATCTTGGTCTCCGGGTAGAGCCACATATCATTACTGCACCGGCCCTTTCTCCTGAGGAGATAATTTCGATAATTGACATACCAACTACATTAAAATAGCTTATACTGCCATGTCAATGGACCTATAAGTTCCCGTCACGTGTGACTGTATCTCCCTCTGTCATTGTCATGGTTACACAAAGTCAGCCTCTCATTGGCACACTACGTGGCAAAGTCGAGCTAGGAAAGGCTCACACATAGCATCAGCGGCACGTATTAGAGCTCGAAAAGAATGCAGCTCTGCTGCGTTGATTGTTTTCTGGGGCCAAAAAAAAGGGACAAACGATTCTGACAGGATTCATGTGAAAATGCGATTACGATTACGATATTCCTTCATTAGTTCCACAGGAGGAAGTTCCAGTTATTACAGCAGCAAGGATACAAAAAAGTGTGTAAAATATATATTTAGAACAAAGAATGCAAACAAGTAGATACGAGAGAGAAGGAAGTATGTACAAGAAGAAAAATTAAAAAAAATAATAGATAAATATGAATGAATATGAAAAACTTTTTACAGTTTACAAGACCGTTTTTACAGTTGGAGGAAAATGAGTCTATGTGCATATAATATTTCTTATTGCATGCAGTACAATTGGTTAGAAAAATTGGTCCATTTATACATAAATATCTCTATTGCACACTAGAGGTTTTTTATTGTACAGTCTGACAGCTGCAGGAAGGAGGGACCTGCGATACCTCTCTGTCACACACTCGGGGTGGAGCATCCTGTCCCTGACAGAGCTCCTTCGTGCAGTCAGTGTGTGATGGAGGGGGAGTGAGTCTCTGTCCAACATGGAGGACAGCTTGACTGTGGTCCTCCTCTCCACCACCTCCTCCACAGAGTTCAGAGGGCACCCCAGGACTGAGCTGGTTTGTCTAGCCTCTTCCTGTCAGCTGCAGTGATGCTGATTGCACGAAAAGATCAAAATCTTTGCCACTCATAGTCTGAAAACTAAACATTATGAGAGCTAATTTAGAAACCCATAATATTTTCACTCCGATAATATTAAGGGTGTTACATAAATACATAGTTATGGCTGTTACATATAACCTATCATTTGGTAACCTCCCATCGAACCCTCACTGAACAAAGCTGCTGCTGGGCTGTACCTGGCAAATGACGATGATCCAGCCTCCTTGGCGATGTCGTTCACACCCAACCCCAGGATTTGAGAATTTCACAACGCTGCTAAAAGTAGGGAAATGGCTTTGCTGGAGCCCAGCTGTGTGGTGCGGAAGTCCAGAGCTCCACATTGCTGCTGCACCAATCGCCAGCTTCCTGATGACTGCCTTCATCCTGCTGTCGATGCAGGTAGCGCGTGTGTGCGTGTCTGGGTGTACGGAGGCTGTATTTTTGGCCGCCAGATGCGGGATGGTTTGGCGTGTTTTGTTCCTCTGAATGTGTGCAAAGGTGGTGTAATTTTGCATGCCTATACCCCCCCCCCTCGTTCCTTAATTCCAGACTACACTGAGCCCAGATAAGGAAGCCATTACCCCGCCAGCGAGAAATATCAGAAGCGCTGGTATTTTTATACCCAGAGAAAAATAGATTTAGTTTTATGGCGTTTTCTGCTTCAGTGGAGGAGCGGAGATTGGGTGGTTAGAGGGGAGAGCTCGTCCTCCTCCCTCCCTCCTCCTCCTTCTCCTTCATTTCCTCCCACCTCATCCTTCATACATGTTTATGCCTCTCTCCGTGCGAGCACGTCGAACAAAAAGATTCTTTTTTCGACTTTGAAAAGCCACAAACTGCCTCAAATCCTCGAGGAACTGGGGGTGTTGTGGCTCAAAACATGCAGCGCATTTGTTTGGTTTCTGTCCCGGCTGTCAAAGATAATTTCAGTTTGTTCCCACAACTCTTCCCGGTCCTTCCGTTTATCCTGATCAAGAGTCTGCTTTTAGAGAGGTGAAAGATCATTGTCAGGGCCGTAAACCCGATGAAAATCCAATCTGCAGCTCGGTTTTTTTGGGAAGGACACCCACATACCTCCAGGACATCGAACTGAGATCCAAATAAGCAGTGAAATTCCCACTTCCTCGGGGCGGGTTCCAGTGCCACAGCCTCACATTTCTCCATTTCAGCGGCTGTATGAATGGCTCCACGTTGCTCCTCCATGGCTGAATTTTCAGCTCTGCCACTGCCCCCCCCCCCACCCCTCGTGTGGCCTCCATTCATCTGAGTCCAATTGTTTTTCCTTTCATCCGTCACCAAACCCTGGACTAGGGGTGAACCGGGGGTCTCTCACTGGAATTCTCTCTCAAACCCCCCCCACACCTATCACTGCAACAGCCTCCCCCCCAACCCCACTGACGCAAAATATTTTGGTGCATTTCCTTTATTCTCCCCTCATATTTTGTGCATGTGAACAACTCAGCCACATTGTTTTGGCTACACAATGTTCCACAGTTTGAACTGAACAACTCTTGGGGGGAAGGGTAGAGTACATATTTAATGTTCGAGTGTATTCATGTGTTTTCTTCTACCCAATGCAGGCCTGTAGTTTTAGTACTCCCGGATGGAGTTTCCAGGGGTACTATGGATTCTCGGTGGGCAGAGATTCTTCTTCTTGACACTCTCCAGACTGATTTCGATAGTGATACTTCACATGCACCTTGGTACAAGCTGTCTCAAGGAAAGCCAAACATGAATTCTCCAACCAGCACACACTCGCAAAACCCTCAAGAAGAAAAGCAACTGAGCAGTTCGCCCGGTTTTCACTCCAAATCCGGCGACGGACCTTTCTGTAAAAATGGCTGGGGCGTGCACAACATTGCACTAAGGATCGGCGCGGTCTGCGGATGGTCTGGAATGGTGCCGAGACCAGAGAGGTGGAGACTCAACGGTCGTGGCAGAAAGAGTTTATTGAATGCGTGTGAGAACGCAAGTGCATGCATATGGATTGGGGCGAGTGTCCCCCCCAATGGTCCTTTGTCCAGAGTCAAGTCCTCAAAAGATTCTGTACGACAGAGTTTTACACGCATCTTCAAAAGCAGGACGTCCAGAAGAGAAGCGCACCATCAGTCAGGGAAATGTGTCTCTCTCTCTCTCTTTCTTTCTGTCTCTGTCTCTGTCTCTCTCTCTGTTGTCTCTCTGTCTGTTTCTCTCTCTCTCTCTCTCGCTCGCTCGCTCTCTCTCTCTCTCTCTCTGTCTGTCTGTCTCTCTCTCGCTCGCTCGCTTGCTCGCTCTCTCTCTCTCTCTCTGTCTCTCTTTCGCTCTCTCTCTCTACCTCTTTCTCTCTGTCTCTCTTTCTGTCTCTGTCTGTCTATCTGTCTGTCTGTCTGTCTGTCTGTCTGTCTGTCTGTCTGTCTGTCTGTCGCTCTCTCTTTCTCTCGCTCTCTCACTCTCTCTCTCTCTCTCTCTCACTCTCTCTCTCTCTCTCTCTCTCTCTCTCACTCTCTCTCTCATTTGGATGCATATTGTCCTAGAAATGATCCCAGGACTGTATACGATATGAGAGAATAATATACAATGTAAAATATGAACATTATGACAAGTTGAGTTGAAAACTCTCTCTAAAGTTTTATGTCAGCCTGTTGCTGGACTCCCTCTATTGTGAAATAGCTTTTTAGCTGTGACCCAAGCTGAGCTCATTTGCTGATGAATGCGAGCCGACCAAAAGTGTAACAGAATAATTGGTCCCTCCGGCCAGCAATCTGCGGCCACTTAGGCAGAGTCGGCTGTTTGTGGTGGTATATTACAAGAAAATCTCCCACTGAAAGAGTTTCGCACAACCAGTCTGGATGTGGAGCGGTCGGCAGCGACAACACACGCGAGATCAAACTAAATTTCGACAAACGTTGGGTGTTGTGTTAATTTTCCCCCTTGTGTCTGCACCCCTCGCGTCCAGCCAGCTCAGTACCTCGGTTGTCTCCACCCGTGTCTGGTTGTCACAGAACCCAAACGTAACACACAAATCACCAGAATGCTCCGCAGCGCTCTCTGGATCTTTTACTCGAATGAAATATTTGTAGTCACGCACAGAAAAATACAATAAAGGAGCTAAGAAATGCACAAACACGTTCCTTTTTTTTTGCTTTTTACCAAATGCAACAAAAAAGACCACATTTCCCACAATGCCTGAGGCCACAAGGCTCAAAAGCAGGTAAGCTACGGGACTTGTATTGAATTGTGATTCCCTCAACTTCCACTTCTCTCTTTTTTCTTTGCTGTCATCGGTTGAGTTTTGCGTGCATGTGCCACCTACAGGCTTTGCAAGTGTGCTACAATGTTTTTCCCCTTTAAACTGCTCGGCCTGCAGTCTGACAATAGTAACTGTAGCGTGGGAATATTGTTTGAATCACAACGTCCAGTTTAACAAGCCCTGTGAATGTCATCCACCACAGTCTGGTTTTAATGTTAACGCGAGTCTGTTTTTACCTCCTGGTTTGATATCAGACTAAAGCAGCGGCACTGGGGACTATTTAGAGCCATCCCTGGTGGATACCTGTCAGTGGACTCCACATACTCCTGTCCTACATTTGAGGGTGTTCTGGCTGAAGTTTGGCCTGTGGGAGATGTTTGGAATCAGCCCATACAACCAAGCGCACACACGTGCACACGCACACCTTTGCAAACACGTTCCCGTCCTCTTCCGAGCGCTCTGTCCTCTCTTCATCGCTCCCTCCTCCCCTCCTTTCCCTTCATTGACCTTTTCCTCTAACTGTCTGGTGTCGTTGGGGTTTATGGGGCGTCACCGCTGCGAGAGCGTCTGAGGCTCTTCAATTCTCAGGGCAGACTGTCCCGGGCACCCTTCTCGCATATGAGCGCTAACACAGACGCACACATCAGAGACACAACACTGAATAAAAACACTTAATGCACTTTAAAAATGGAAGAACTGATCTGAACTCTGACCTTTGCTCCAAATCAGATCTGCATGAACCCTTTGGCAGAGGTCCTCACTTTAAAAATGCGTCCAAAAATAATCAAACTTTTCCATGAATCAATGCATGACGACTTCCCTTTCATGCATCATTTCTTTCCCCCTTTTGCCGCTCTTCTCCGCCCTCCTGCTCCGCGTCCTCCACCTGTCCTCTCCCCTCCTCCCCCTCCCAAATTTTGACATCCTCGTGCATTCCAGTTCGCAGCCCGTTGTCGAGCTGGGACGTGAGGCGTTTGAAGGTCAGCGGGCAGCATTTCGACCGGGCTGTTCGGTGGTCGAATGGGTCTGCGGTCTGTCCGACCGGCAGACAATCCATCCCGATTTTGAAGTGACCGTCCTTCAAAATAAATGGTACAGCAGCCTGGCACCACATAAAACTTGATGAGGTGTTTTGCTTATAATTCATTAGTAGGGCTTGTGTCAGGCTGATGCATATGCTGTTTATGTGAAACAAAAACAACAACAAAAACTATCTCAGCAGAACACAGATCACTTCAAGAGATGAAAGTAGTGGCGGTTATGGAGAACCGTATGGCCTTAGACAAAACGCTTGCAGGGGGGAGTGTGTCGGGTTGTTGGTTCTGAGTGTTGTGCGTGCATTTCAGATCCATCACAGGAGGTTATGATGTAGATTAAGATGTAGTTGTTTTAATTTAGGCCCTGACCTTTGACCTGGCAAGCCAAGACCACCCTGTCACTGTGTCCAGTAGAGCAAGTGGACCAGTCCAACCAAATGGCCAGTGGCTTCCGGCAGGACGTTTCTCGTTTGTGAAAAAAAAAGAAAAAAAAGACCTTCACAGGGATCACTGGGTTTAAAGGCGGGATAAGGCAGCGGCTTTCACTGAGCCATATGGCAGCGGCGGAATAGCTGTCTTGCCGGAGTGAGGGGTGTTTACGCGCACGCGCCGCCAATACGGCTCACCATGCAGGCGGTGCTGCGTGTGAATGCGGCTGGATATGGGTTTCCTTATCACGCCTCCAGCCTCCTCTCTGCCATTATTCCTTCTTCCTTTTCTTACTCGTCCTCCTCTCCCCCCCACACACACAAGCGCGGGCACGGGCACGCACACACACACACAGGCAGACTCTTTCCCTTATCGTTGCCTTCCACCCGGGTGGAGAAAAAAAAAAAGCACCAGCAAACAAACTTGGGGCCTCCATGAAACAGCCATTGCTTTCTGTTAGTCAGCTCTCATCCACATGCAGGCTGCTGGCAGCAGCTTTGTCTTCTCTGCCTCGGCTTCACCCTGTTTCCGCCCCCCCCCCCCCCGGCTCCTACTCCAGGTTGCTTTTCACTTCTATCTTGTCACCTTTTTTTCCCTATGACACACACGCACGCACGCACGCACGCACGCACGCACGCACGCACGCACGCACGCACGCACGCACGCACGCACGCACG
>JASSRZ010001236.1:0-10597 GCA_032164315.1 Malacoctenus gilli
ACACACACACACACACACACACACACACACACACACACACACACACACACACACACACACACACACACACTACACAGTTTCAGGAGTTGTAGAATTAAACTTTTTTATGAGGCTTGCTCTCAATGTATTAAATGCAGTTCTTCTTTGGAGCACATACATTGGCTGTTTGCTAAATCCAAGTGGAATCAGGAGTACAGTTTGCATCTGAGTTCCTTACCAGACTCCTTTGTGATTGTCCTGGACAGAGTGCGAGCTGGGAAAATGAAGATTGCAGTGATTGGTCAGAGTCTGTTTGGTCAGGAGGTCTACAAGGAGCTAAGGAAGGACGGCCACAACATTGTGGGAGTCTTCACTATACCTGACAAAGATGGCAAGGCTGACCCACTGGGTGAGAGTGATTTGACACACTTTTCTAAGGGAGATACTGCCAAAGGTTATCATATAGAGCAGGGTTGTCAAACTCTGGTCCTGGAGGGCCGGTGTCTGAAAAGTTTTAAATGTTTCCCTGCTCCAACACACCTGCTTTACATTAGTGTATCGTCCTGCTTGGTAGAAACTTGCCCATGGCCACTGAAATGATGGATGTGGACTAAACTGACAAATCAGTTGTGTTTACTTTAATGACCAGCTGTTTGTGCACTGGTCATGAATGGAGAATTTGTAAGCTTGTCATTTTTTATGTTACAAATTTTGATTAAAAAAAAATTGGAGTTATATAAATCATGGGTGCTGTGGTCTTTTTTTCTCCATTGTGCAGTTTCACTCATTTACACTTTGACTGGTTATTTATTGAAAATGCATTGACTGCGAATCAATAGTAACTTCAATACAGAGTTGTGTTGTATATCATCATGGCTTTAATTGTGTTTATTTCTGTGCTGCAGCTACAGAAGCAGAGAGGGACGGTGTGCCTGTCTTCAAGTTCGTCCGCTGGCGGGTGAAAGGCCAGGCCATCCCGGAGGTGGTGGCTCAGTACAAGGCCACAGGCGCAGAACTGAATGTTTTGCCGTTCTGCTCGCAGTTCATCCCCATGGAGGTCATTGACCACCCAAAACATGGGTCAATCATCTACCACCCCTCTCTTTTGCCTCGTCATAGGGGAGCCTCTGCTATCAACTGGTAAGTGTACATGTTATGTAGGAGGCATTGGTTGTTGCCTGGAAACACACCAGGTCCGTAAACCTTTCCTCTTTTACCATTGAAGGACCCTGATCCATGGTGACAAAAAGGGTGGATTCACAGTGTTCTGGGCAGATGATGGACTGGACACTGGACCCATCCTACTGCAAAGGGAGTGTGATGTTGAACCTGATGACAACGTCAACACGATCTACAAGCGGTTTCTCTTCCCAGAAGGAGTCAAAGGCACAGTAAGTTCCTGTTCTAGACAATGATAATATTAATTCAACATAGTGTCACATCTTTGGAGGAAAGCTTTTGACACTCGCGCATTTTGTCTTTTTTAGTTGCGTATTAATGGGAATATGTGAATTCAAATAATGCTCCAGTGTGGTCACTTCCTTCAAATAAACAATTTTTTTTTTGCTTTATTGACATACTTGTTTTCTTATTTGTTGGCAGCGTTATATTTACATTCAATCATTGACAGTTGTGTCCACATTGTACTGTTTACAACATACAAGTTCCATAGTACGTACCTCTGATTAATAGACTTTAGAGGTATAATGAAACAAGACTTCCCAACAGAGTATAAGAGAGAAAAAGAACTGGATCAGCATTCCCAGGCCAGTCAGTTGATGCAGTTTCTATAGTGTGTCCTGCATTTTCCCCTTGGTTTCCTTCCAGTTTAGCATGCTTATCACACTTCCCAGAGAGGCGACCAGGAAGCATGTTGTGGCGGCTACTGGAAAGTGAAGAATAGACAATTAGACTTATTCCAAGCAACATAGCTACTGACTGTAAAACCAAAGGTTTCTGAGGTGAACAGCACCAGGTAAAAAAAGAAGCATGTGTTTTAATTCATATACATATTTTGCTGAGTCTTCTCTCCTGATTTCCTCTCAGTTTCCTTCATTTGCCAGATGCCCAGAAAGACCTAACAAGCATCTGAAGTCATAGCAGAGCTCTGTTCTGGTTGTAGGTGGAAGCAGTCAGACTAATTGCACAAGGAAAGGCACCTAGGATCACACAGCCTGAGGATGGGGCCACGTATGAATGTATCCAGAAGAAAGACAATGCCAAGGTAAGGATCCCTCTCCAGCCAGCATGTGCACACTCACACTCAAATTCAAACTCACAGAGGCTGCATCACAGCTATAGCTTCACAGAAACAATATGAAGGCATACATTTACTTTTGGGAGTTGCAGTTTTCACCCACTATTTCTAATCGTTGGGTTTGATGTTTTTTACAACGAAGTCCTGCTCTTTTTCAGACCTGCCCTAATCAGATCAACCACCTTCTTATGTAAATATCTGGAAACGTCCTCCAGCTTTTTAAGCGATGTTCAGTTTATGAGGTGAAATTGGCTACAGGAAGTTGAGAAACAGGGACCTGCACATATTTCCGGTTACTTAAAGGTTCTACAACTTAAAAAAAGTCTGGATAATATATTTATACACCTTCCATTATCATTCATTCATTCATTGTCTGTACCCCTTATTAATTTGTCTCTACGGGTCGCGGGAGGTGCTGGAGCCTATCCCAGCTCTTTGCAGGCGAAGGCAGGGTACACCCTGGACAGTTCACCAGTCCATCACAGGGCAACACAGAGACAAACAACCATTTATGCACCCATTCACACCTACGGAAAATTTAGAATCACCAATTGACCTTATGCATGTTTTTTGGACTGTGGGAGGAAGCCAGAGTACCAAGACAGAACCCACACATGCACAGGGAGAACACGCAAACTCCACACAGAAAGGCCCCACCTGGGGGCAAACCCAGGACCTTCTTGCTGTGAGGCAGGAGCGCTAACCGCCACGCCATTATGCAATCTGTATTTTGGATACATCTCGTTTTCACTGATTTTCACAAATCACATCAAAAAGAAATTGCACAAAAAAGACAATACACTCATTATGAATTAACACATAAACACTTTTTGCATCAACAACACTTAACTACCTACACGTCTCTCTGTAAACCACTGTCAAGTTCATCATGTTGACCAAATACCAGAAACACATACCTGATTTAGCAGCAGTCTCACTGTGTGTGTGTAGACATCTCTTAATAAATTCAACCAATAATAATTCAGTCAATTTGTGAGCTGCTGTGTGTCGGACCAATGATCATTCTTTTATTACCCCGTCATCTCCCACACACAAATTCCTGAGTTGCCAGCCAGTTTTACTCTGAGCTTCTCTCGAATGGTACAACTCCTTACCTTATCTCTTAGGGTGCGTCCCACCACCCTGCAAGAAAAAAAAACCATTTCAGCTGCTTGTATCTCGATCTTATTGTTCCCAGAGGAAAAAATACTTTTAACTGTAAATCCTAGACCTTGAAAATTTGAGACAGGTAAAATAGTTGCAACTAATAGTTGCATTCTCTTTTTGGAATTACTGGCAGTGAGCAGAATGGAAACAGTTGGGAATGAGAATATTAGATGGAAAGTTTAGTTTCGAAGTGAGACAGAGAAAACTTTGGGTTTAACTGGAGGGTTTTTTTGAGAATCATGCTTTGACATGTAACATATTTCTGTTTCAACAATTTTTCATGGGAAACAACCTAAATGCTCTTTTTGTAACCCTGGACCCGTAAGCTCGTCTCCACATTTGTTTTGACAACGACTGAACAGAAAGGCTTCGCCAACAGATTAACCCTCTCTATATTCTGTATTTCATTACCCAGACAGATTCAGCCGAAATTTCTTCTGAGTGGAGTGTGCTAAAGAGAGACACGGAGACAGAGACAGAGAGGGTCGAGTCTGACTTGTTCCTAATGGTGCTTCCCACTGGCTCCTTTTTTAGTTGGAAGTTTGAGGAAGCCATCTTTTAAACCCCTCAGTACTGGAAAGCCTCATCCAACCACAGAGGCTGACAGTCGCCTTTAAATTCAGTTGCTCCATTTACACTCAAACTCCTCAGTGACAAGGACTTAGAAATACTTACAGTACACTTAAACACTGCAAAAAACGAATTTCAAGAAAGTAAAAAAAAGCCTGTATCAAGGAAACAAGTCTTATTTTTTGTCCAAAAAGGAAATTAATTTTGACAAGCATGTTTTGCATGAGAAAAATAATCTGATTTTCAGAAAGCATGGCTCACTTTTTCTTGATAAGATATTCCAGCTACATTTGAGCTGGAATAAACCAAAAACAGGGTATAGAAATTTTTCACAATAAAATCCAATGCAACAACAAGATTATTTGCTTCATTTTAGGAGCAAGACCATTTGTACAGCTTCACAATTTAAAAATGCAAAAATACAAGAAATGGGCACGATGGCATGGTGGTTCGCGTACTCGCCTCACAGCAAAAAGGTCTTGGGTTTGCGCCCAGGTGGGGGCCTTTCTGTGTGGAGTTTGCATGTTCTCTCTGTGCATGCGTGAGTTCTCTCCGGGTGCTCCAGCCTCCTCCCACAGTCCAAAAATGCAAATAAGATCAATTGGAGATTCTACCCACTTGAATTTAGATTTTCTGCCTAGTTTTAAGACCCATTTTAGTCCATCAGAGGTGAGAAATTTGTGCTTATTTTAAGAATTCTTGTCAAGTAAAAAAAGCTAACCCCATTGGCAGATCTTTTTGCTTAATACAAGATAAATTGACTGGATTTAGGAATATTTTGCTTCTTTCTAGTAGGCCAGTTTTTGTAGTGTAGTCAGGTCTTCGCTGAAGCAACTCTCATCAAAAGGCACAAAGTAACTGGCCAGTCATCTCAGTGCATGATTTGCTGATAACAGATATTTGTTTATGTGAGAGCAGGAAAGACTCGTGAAACAACAACGAAGTTGCGAAATACAGTTTTCTGTGTCTACAGGTGAACTGGAATCAGTCTGCTGAGGCGCTTCACAACTGGATCAGAGGAAACGACAAAGTGCCTGGAGCCTGGGCAGAGATTGATGGGCAGGTTGGAGTCAAGAAGGAACTCTTGCTTACGAATGAAAAATTATCCAGACTATCATTCTGAATCCGGCTACAAAAACATTTCACCTTGTGACTACCAATCACTGTTGGCCTAAACCATTATGTCCATTTTCCTGATATTGTGAAGCTGAGACAGCCTCTCCCTCTGTAGAAAGTGACTTTCTATGGGTCCACTATAGTGGCCAACGACACCACTGCTAACGGTCAGCTCCTTGAGATCCCTGGAGCCTGCCAGCCAGGTGTCATTACCAAGGCAGGCCTGGTGCTCTTTGGCAACGATGGCAAGAAGGTAAGTGAGCTTGCAAATGTCAGTACACATCTGAGACACACTTCCCTTCTCTTTTCACCTTTCTAAGTAATAATGAGGGATACATCATAAACTGCTGCAAAGATCTGTGTAATTTTCTACTCTTTCAGCAGGTTATTGTGCCTTGTGTTTCACTGGCCTAACCTAGTTCGAGTCAAAGTTGACAGTGACGGTGCTTTCACAATCATACCTGCTCTGTTCAACTGACCTTGGTTTACATTCACATGTTCTAGATTTACATGCGTTACCAAGTCTGTTTCGGGAA
The DNA here is from genome assembly GCA_032164315.1 of Malacoctenus gilli. NCBI lineage: Eukaryota > Metazoa > Chordata > Actinopteri > Blenniiformes > Labrisomidae > Malacoctenus > Malacoctenus gilli. The sequence continues at coordinate 5,626 of JASSRZ010001236.1, forward strand.
ACTTTGTAGGACCCGCTCAGTAAAAACTCACTTTTATACCTATTAATGTGTTCTTGTGGTTCTTGTTCAAGGTACATAATCCTGCTATGGTTTGGTTTGGGTGGATGAGAGATGGGGTGTTTTAGAATGGGAATGGCAGCGATGCTGTGTAATCGGTATTGCCTGAGAAGGTTTGGCCAAGCTGTTATGGGTACTGCCAACAAACTCATCTTTACGACTCATCACAGACATGTAATTGCATTGTTACAGCAAAGAATTATCTCAACAAATACATATGTCTTTACAGTGAGCCCTCATGGGAGGACTGGTGGGAGAGCAAAAAGTTGATTTCCATCACACCAAACAGTCGTATCAAAAATATGTTGTTTCCAGTTCTTTCTTTGATTATTTTAATGTAATGGTAACAGGATGTCGCCACAAGTTGAACATTTTAGGCCATAGGATATTCACATCGATCCTCACACCGAATCAAAGAGAAGCAAGAGGTGCATTTCATTAACCTTTAACATTTCTGAGTTATTGTGTGACTACTTCAACTTTTAGAACAGTTCCACTTTTGTCTGCTTTTTCAACTACATAAAGTGAACCATCATTTATTGCAGGCGTTACGTTCCATAAAGAAACCACGACAGGCGAACTCTGCAGAGTAGTCATCTTTGTTGTTTAGAACGTTTCATTGACATTGTGGGTATTGTCGTTGGGAAACTGTGCAAATGTGAACTTGCCAAGCTGAACTAAATCTGTATTGGACAGAAATGAGGAGATTGATTGACATTGGCCTACAGTCCCTCAGTCAGTCAGGATGTAGAACACAATGCATGTTCATAAACTGTGAAAAAAGGATAAAAAAATAACAAAAAAAATCCGCAAAACAGGAGAGAGAGGAACATGACTTTGAAATTCTGGCATTTGACATAGAACAACTGTGTCTTGCTGTAGTGCAGCATGTTATCCACACACTGTATTTAGATCTTCTTTCTCTGCTACTGTATGCAGTTGCTTGTGAAGAACCTGCAGTTTGAGAATGGGAAGATGATCGCTGCAGCAAAATATTTCCAGTCTGGAAGCAACACTGTGTTGGAGCTCACCAAGGAGGAGGAAACGTTCGCTGAGCAGATGAAGGTAGAACAATCTCTTTTAGTTATGTGGAGGTTAAACTGGAACTTTTCCATTTTTGTGGTACTGATTTCAATAGCTTTGTCCGACAGGCAGTTTGGAAAAGCATCCTGACGAATGTCAGTGAGGTTGAAGACTGCACAGATTTTTTCAAGTCTGGTGCTGCCTCTATGGATGTGATCAGGTAATGGTGCCAAGCTGCCACACATTGTTTCTGCTTACCTTTGCTCAACTTTCCTGTCAAATTGTGAGAGGCACCTTTTTTTAGTTGGGAAGCAGTGGTTTGCCACTCCTGAAAGACAATCAATGCCCCCCATTGATTTTAGCTCCAGCTAAAACAAGGTGGTGGTCATTCTGTTCAACATTTGTCCTTAACCTTCTCTAAGAGTGCAGTCTGCAGAGGAGCCATAGCTCAACATAGATCTTTTCTTTTGCATTTGACATTTCAGCTGTTGGATCTTTGTTGTCACCGTCATAAACTGGAAAACTTACCAATAATTATCATTACATTTCAGCCCTTTTCTGTATCAGCAGTGTTTTTCCCCTCTACGTAATATGGAGACATTTCTTAAACTAGACAAAAGAATAGGGTATGTGTTGACAATGCGACCGATAAGTGAGAGTCAGAAACGTATAAAGTATATGAGATGAATCAACTGCTTCCCAATCTTTTTGACTAATTTACTGCCCTTTATCCTTTCCCTGCTCTTCCCATAAGGCTTGTGGAGGAGGTGAAACTTCGCGCAAACAGCTGCCAGCTGCAGAATGAAGACGTCTACATGAACACCAGCTTTCAGGACTTCATCCAGACATGTGTCAGGAAGCTCAGAGGAGAAGACGATAAAGTGGAGCTGATTGTCGATTATGTGAGAAACTATTTACAGTGAATCGTTTGTCATTCATAGCTACAGATATTATGCTGCTAAATCTTCCTGTTTACGTTCTCAGGTGGAAAAAACGATCAACAACATGACTTTACAGATGCCTCATCAACTCTTCATTAATGGAGAGTTTGTAGATGCGGAGGGAGGAAGAACTTATAAGACCATTAACCCCACAGACGGCCAGGTGAGAGACAACATAATCCAAATACAAAAATTATTTTTTCCATACATGTGGATTTTACAGCATCAAAATAACCAAGGCTAAAGAATGGGACATGTTCAGGTTGCATTGACAAGTCAAATGTTGAAGTCAACAACAAGGTGGAGAGGAGGAATCAAAATCTTTTCAGGATGTAGACCGGTAACACTGACTTGTGCTCTATAGTATACATCGAAAGAACAAAACAAGACTTACACACAGAACTAAGGTTCAAGTGTATGTTTGGCCTCAAGGTTCTGATGACAGACTCAACTGGAGCTCACTGGATCCCAGTTATTGCTGCCAGCATGGTGTATGCTTGCCATCGCTTTGCTGTTGCTTGTATGAAGCAACAATCCCTGAGCCAGGCCAGCAGCTGTGAAGCTCTGCAATGTAGGCTCAGAGGGAGGCACTGCATGAGGAGAAGGGTACAGCTTGCCTGAAAAAAAGGCATTTGAATGCACAGGAGAGACCTTGACTTGTTCAAAACCAGTCATGTGAGGGCCATGTGCGTTGTGGGCTGCCAAGTGTCATGGCCTGGCACTGAGCAACAAGACGAGGTACTTCTATAACCCTTTTAAAAGGCATTAGAGGTTTGTGAGGCAGTCTCATTCTGCCCACCTCCGTCAGCACCATCCAAAAAAGTGCAGGATGTTGCTGTGGACAGAACATGCTCATTTTGAAGGTGGGCCTGGGGTGAAATGACATGACATACCCATGACAAGACTTACAGTTCACAGCCAGCCAAAAAAATGGACGGTCAGACTTGTGGGGAGCTCAGAGGAGCCACAATCAGGTGTGTTAAGCACACACCCGTGCTCCTCTTTCATACATTTGTAAGTTCACAAACCCTAGTGCACATAACAGCAGACTAAAATACTTATTCAGCTGAAACTTTTGTGAGATAATTAATAATAATTGGTAAGGACACAGAGGCATCTCACGTCCCAGTGGCTCCATAGAATGAGAAGGTTGTGATCACCGGAGATGAGTGTAACTCCATTGTTTGAGTGCGGGGCTCATTAAAACAGATCTGAGTCATGTTGTCACTCTGTAGCAACTACTCAGGCTCTCCATGAAAGAATTGTCGCACTGATGTCAATTCATGTTTTCTGTCTGAGTTTATTTTTTCTATCAATTAAAAAAGTTGTATTTGCTTCCACTGGGCTTGTTTGCTTCAGCGCACCGAACACTGTCCTCCATGTTGTTTGGCTCAGTGTTACAGTGTAGCAGTTCTTTCTGCTGGCTGTTATTTATTTTGGTGTGTCTTGTCTGTCCTGCAGGCCATCTGTGACGTTTCTCTGGCCCAGATAAGTGACGTGGACAAGGCAGTGATTGCTGCTAAGGAGGCATTTGAAGAGGGAGAGTGGAGCAAGATGAATCCACGAGACAGAGGCAGACTTATCTACAAGTCAGTAGACAGCCTCACGCTTGAGTTATTTGCAAGTTGTGCGACTGGTTTTAATATATTACAGATTGCAGCAGGATGACATTCCAATAACTGTTCCTGCTATTGATGCACACAGCAGCTGATCCTCTCACACACATATCAACTCCACATGTGCCGGTGCAGCACAATCAGACCAACACAACAGGAAATGTCACGAATCTCTCATTAGCCAATCACGGCTAGCAAGTGGCTAACCGGGCCTCGCACTGACTGACCATTGGTTTTGCGACACTGTTTTAATGCGCTTCGTCGTTATTTTTGAACAATTTCCCAGCACAGCTGAACATCTCTCATGATTGGGAAACACTGGTATAGGGGATGATTCAAGAATATGGGGTCAGAGACTCTCTTCTGAGGCAGTGGTCTTGTGTCAAGGTGTGACTGGTCCTATAAGCCTTGTTTATGTACATGTTCACTTTATTGGGTTAATCACACCGAGAAATGCTTTACTAATGGAATTTGATTTAGTTACTGAAATGTGAAGAAGTAAAAAGTAGAAAACTTTGCAAATTGCTCCTCTATTCATGTTCTTGGCCCAGTACCAGTACTTATCTCAAACCCTCAAAACCTCCAGAGATTCCAGCCTGGGATTGAAAAACCCAGTGTGTTTTCTGGCCCCCATGCACACAGGCTGGCTGATTTGATGGAGCAGCACCAGGAGGAGCTGGCCACCATTGAAGCCATTGACTCTGGAGCTGTTTACACTCTGGCCCTGAAGACTCACGTTGGCATGTCCATTCAGACCTTCCGTTACTTTGCAGGCTGGTGTGACAAGATTCAAGTAAGTCTTCTTATTTTGAAGCTTTAACTTGACACTTTTCATATCACATTGAAAGACAGTCCACTGCTAAGCACTGTCTCACTATGTTCCTCCTTCACAGGGAAGCACCATCCCCATCAATCAGGCCAGGCCCAATCGGAACCTGACATTCACCAAAAAAGAACCTATCGGGTACAAAGTGTAGTGGATTGAAAGCCAATTATTCTGAATTGCGAACGATCTCACTCTCAACAAATCAAGAAATTCAGCTTATGAGTGGGTCTTTGGCTCTGCACGCCAACTGTTGGTCCACGGTTCAGCTCATCAAGAAAAGAAAAAGTTGCTGTTGCTGGTGGGGGTGTGGTGACGGTCTGGATGTTGGGTGGGAGTTAGGATTCGCAGAGATATAGCGGTGGGGGTAGAAGAGGGGTGGTGGAGGTGTTTGTGTGTGTGTGTGTGTGTGTGTGTGTGTGTGTGTGTGTGTGTGTGTGTGTGTGTGTTCGTGTGTGTGTGTGTGTGTGTGTGTGTGTGTGTGTGTGTGTGTGTGTGTGTGTGTGTGTGTG
>JASSRZ010001237.1:0-10596 GCA_032164315.1 Malacoctenus gilli
CATTCAAAGCTTTGTAGACCAGTAGTAAGATTTTGAAATCAATTCTCTGGCGCACAGGTAGCCAGTGCAGTGATCGACGCACAGGTGTAATGTGCTCCACCCTCTATGTGTTGGTGAGGACTCTGGCTGCAGCATTTTCAATGAGCTGGAGCCATCTGACAGATTTTTTTACTACGACCAGTGAACACACCATTACAGTAATCGAGTCTACTGAATATAAAGGCATGAATGAGTTTCTTTGAGTCCTGCTTGGTCAGAAAACCTTTGATTCTTGAAATATTTTTCAGGTGGTAGTTGAATGGAGTTGAATGTTGAATGAACCTAATGTTGAACTGGATCCACCTTGAATTTCCATGGATTGCAGATGATCGTTGCGAGTGTGAGCAGACTGTTGCATCTGCTGCATGTAAACACAGTCTGACACTATGTGGTTCAGGTCACAGGTTTTCAGCTTGTGTAGCAATAATCTCGGATGCCGCCCCATCAGCGGCTCTTGAGGTTGCGAAGAGGTTGCCAGCTGATGATACGTGGCGTGTTCAGAGTTACATTGTGAACTAGTAGCTTGCTGGCAGATCAAGCTAAACTCTTGGTCAACCTTCATTTAATCTATGTTGAATTCAACCATTCCTCAAGTACTTCCTGATTTTGTCCACTCCACAGCTGCTTGCTCTGGAAAGGACAGTGTGGGCACCATTGTTCTTCCAATACATCTCTCAAAGAACAGTGGGAACACTTACTACGCAATTTGTCTAAATGTGAGATTGATCCTGTCTCACTGAATATATACTTTTATGTTTGTAATATGTCTCTGTGTCCATCACAGTGAATGTCCTGCACACGCGCCAGTTTTCGCTTGGTCCGCATTGACACAAGCACTTCATTAGGTAAAACAGAGGAGAGCTTGTTAGCGATGCGCCGCAGGATGCACATCCTGGACCGAGCGGGCTGAGTCATGGCAGTCTGTTTACGCAAGCCTCCACTTTAACACAAGCCCAAAAAAAAAAAATTCCTTCTCCTCCTTAGAGCAACACCCGCCGCGTTCGCGTGGGAACAAAGTGCTGTATTGTGTTCCCTCTCTGAAAGTGATGGGCGTGGAACTCCGTCAATTAGAGGGTGTATTGAACCGACCGACGTGCAGGAAACGGATCAGCATCTTTGTCTTCCGCGCCGTTTGGGCAACACATCCTGGTGACTCGCGGGCGGAACCTGCTGATTCCAAATGCATCATATGTAAGAGTTCCAACTCCACCAATGTGACCGTAACACAGCAACAGGCGAAGAATATTGCTCAAGCCTCCCAATTAACAAAACATTACAGTGAAGCCAAACACCGGAGGACACGCACAGTTCGACAGCCTGGAAAAGTCACAGAAGAGGCCTCCTTCAAAATAAGAGCTCTGGGAAGTTTATCAGCTAAAATGAGACTTAGCTTTCCTTTGATGAGCAGTGTCAACATTCCTCCACAGAATCCGCCATGTTCGATCACTTGGAGACAGCAGCATACAAACGTGATCGCATGCCACTGGGAGCATCTTGGGGCCCAGTGTCTTGCCCAAGGACACTTTAGCTTACAGGCAGGGTCAGTTGGGCGGTCGTACCGCCAACCTTGAGAGTGGGACACAGTCTGCTCTGCAAGCAGAGACGTTGCTGTCTCACTGTCTGTTTTTTTTTTAGCCTGGACAGGCTTCTTCTGCTCCCAGAAACAGTCCAGCAATAAATTTTAGGACCTCGAGACCCAAATTGTGTTTGTCCTCAATTTGCCACAAAACAGCCCTGAGCCTTGCTGATTCGCAAGATACCACAGTTGAAGGTGCACTCCAGTTTGGAGCAGTAGGTCCTCTCTGCATATGGGTGGCTCTGAGGCTTGGCCCCTCACGGACCGGATTCGTTTGCTCAGCGCATGCCAAGCGTGTTTGATCTTACTCTGATGTGGAGACTTGGGAGACAGAGTCAAAACTATAAACTGTCGGACGCGATAAGCACCCTCCGTTATGTAACCTCGACTCGCTCCTGCACCACCGAGCAACTGTGTCAACTCTGCTTCAGCCTGTTGGAAGAAGCAGATGCCATTATAGAGTGATGTATATTAAAGGGTCTGTGTGTGTGTGTGGTTGGCTAAATGTTGGTCAGAGTGAGCACCAGGACTTGAGGTGCCCCAGCAGGAGACTGCCTGAAGCATCACGCTGCTCCTCCATCAGTTAACATTGAGGGTCTTGCTCAAGGGGCCCACGGCATCGTGCCGTCTCTGGGATTCAATCCAGCAACCACAGTGTTTAAATAATCAACCTTAAGCTTTAAAGTGTGTACTTTTCAGCATTTATTGCCATCTTATTTACAGTGAACGAAATCATAAAGTCAGCAATCACAGTTGGACTTTTTCCAAGTTGTAAAGAGCAAATGTCGGAAATTTTGTAAAGAGAAAAAAAATCATTTGCATGAAATAAGATCAGAGTTGAGCGTCGACACACGTGGAAGCGAAGCAGTGTCGAGGATGTGAGCTGACAACTGTCGTTGCTGTGGATCTTCAGGGCTGACATTTAATGAAGGCGACACACCTCGCTTGCACAGGCTCTGTCAACAGATTGATCGTGGACTTGTTGAAAGACGCTCACTTTATCTTGGCTCAGTGAGTTCAACGTGATCGGAGCCGAAGCGGCTTGTTCCTCAGTCACTCGCCGCTTGTTTGTATCGCACTGACTCCCACAGACTGCCTTTCCTTTTCTGTCATCTTTGTTATTTAGATTTTGTATTTTACAATATAGGTTACTGTTTGAACAAAAAAGCTGCAATTCGTAAGCAGCTTGTGTAGCTTAGTTCAGTCTTTTTTTAGTGTCATACTAAAAAACAAAAACATGAATACAAGCAAATATAAATGATTTTTGATCTTTTCTGAACAAACTCTTGAATGAGCCTGACTGCTTTTGATTTGTTTCAGACTTTTGTTGGCAGGAACAGAGCAAAAGGACGCGTCATATAAACTGTGAGGAACCACTGAAACCAGATGATGGACATGACACCCCCTGATGAGTTATTGACCCTGCACTTAGGTCATTCTTCCAATCTGTTTCACATCCTGTTTCATCCTCGCGCTCCCTTCCATTTCCAGGTCCAGCCGCGGGTTCCCTTGTCGCCTCCAAAACATCACCCACAGGTTATGCCGATCATCACCTCGGCCTGCGGGCCGGAGAAACTGCTCGGTGCAGTGGTGGTGGTGTGTGTGTGTGTGTGTGTGGGAGGGGGGGGGTGACAGCGTTGTTTGCTGAGTAAACAAGCGGCGATCCTCGGCCCAGCATAGCTCCACCTTGAGTGACAGGTTATAAAGGGACTGGTCCTCACAGGTGAGCTGCTACACTGAGCGTCAGCCTTGAGGACCGACATGGGGGCCGGAGGACTCCACCCGATGCTTCGGCTCATCTTCCTGATGCTGCTGCTCGGCTCACACGTTCAGACTGGTGAGTGATGATGATTACCGACCCATTGCTTGGTTTTAAGGGGGTCCTCTGGGGGGGGGGTTGCTTTAAACTGCTCCTGTTTTTTGTTGTATTGTCTACATTTTTACACTTTGTTTGAAAGCTCCGACTCTGTGAGGAGCTCCTGTCAGAGGTTCGGTAGTCTAACTACTTGCATTTGATCAAACGGGTTTGTTTTGCCAACTTTTTCTTGTCTTAATTGCCTGGTCTGAGAGCAACACTCACCAATACTTCTCCTGTCGACCCTATATTGACTAGAAATTCAGGTAACAATGCAAATGTCCAAAATTCTCCTTTGGCTCTGCTTATCATGGCTGAAATTCTTGGTCTCAGATTTTGTTCTTACCTCCGTTTTTTTCCCCCCACAGCTGACGCTGAGTCTCGCGCTGGCAGGGTGTGCAGCACTTGGGGCCACTACCACTTCAAGACCTTTGACGGACAATTGTACCAGGTGCCGTCCACCTGTGCGCATGTCCTGCTCTCACTGTTCGAAGACAACTATGAAAGCCTCAACATCCAGATGAGTCGCAGCATCGTCAACAACACCCCTGCCATCAGCAGGGTAGAGGTGGACTTCGACGGGACCATGGTGGTGCTCAGTCCCAACTCAGTGACCGTCAACGATGAAATGTGAGTTCTCGTCAGCCTGAGGTACCGGAGTTCTGTGGTGAAGCTGCACACAGGGATATTCTGAGATAGATAGATAGATGCTGCTCAGTTACTATCGGAATCTTTACCACGTGCACCTGTTTCCAAAAACACCATCTATTCTGTCACATGATTTGGTTTCTGAATAGTTTTGATTAGCCTCGGGTCTTAATCTGAGCAGAATCTGGTTGAAGGCAGGTCAAACAAGTGGAGAGACACACACATACACTCAGTCACACCATTGGCTCACCCACTGAACTCACATGCATGCACCAGGACCTCAAACTGGAGACTCTCTCTATGCGGGGCACCTCCGTCAACTCTACTTTGCAGCCCCAATATTGATCTGTTCAACTCAAGCACATATTGAGCTTTTTTAATGTATGAATTACAAATGTGTGATTCCCTTTTACTTTCCGTGACATCACACTGTAACGTGCACAGTGATCTCTTGATGCGCTTTCTGAAAATTGCTTGGATATGTTTTTTTTCTTTAAAATTTCACCTTAATTTGAGAGACAAATTTCTTATGTGCAATAAATGCATTCACGATCCATAAAGGATTTGAGGGTTCAGGGATTTGGACAGTCCACACGAGTCCCTTCAATACTGCAGTTTCAAGTTACCAAATCTATAATAAACTCAAAATGAATCAAACGTCAAGGATCCATTCAGATGGTTGAATGTAGATCATTTGAGCAATGGTTGTCAAAATACAATGGGTGAACAACTAAATATGTCTAAATGCCTCACACAAGAATGCAGCATTCTGTCGTTGAACCATTTTCCAGCTCTGTGTGTGTGTGTGTGTGTGCGTGTGTGTGTGTGTGTGTGTGTGTGTGTGTGTGTGTGTGTGTGTTTGAGAGCTCTGAAATGTCTTTGTTCACTCTATAAACTGGTAAATAATCATCTTATTTTTGTTAAACATTAAACGTTCACTCTTATTGACTCTTAATGACTCTTATTGAAAAGTGTTTCTGAAATATTGACCACCATCTCTAACTCCTCCTCTCTGTGTTTGCCTGCTGCAGAGTGACTCTTCCAAAAAAACTGAGTCAAATAATCATCAAGGGCAGCATTGTCTCTGGCATTTCTGTGGAGGTCAGATTCCATGCCAAGGTCAACTGGAACACGGACGATTCTGTGGATGTAAGACGCACGCGCGCACACACACACACACACACACACACACACACACACACACACACACACACACACACATAGAGTCAACCAATTGTATACAGCTGAGTAGGAACTAGCTTTTCAACAATTGAACCTGTTTCGACATGTGCTTGGTATATTTGCATGCAGTGCAAATAACACAATAACACTCTTTCAGCACTTTCAGCCATTAGAAGATTAGCGTGGTGTTGTTGTTATATTATTATTCTTATCATTATTATTCTAATCATTATATTATTATTATTATTATTATTATTATTATTATTAATTATTATTATTATTATTATTATTATTATTATTATTATTATTATTATTATTATTATTTGCCACATGAGAAAACACAGCTATTACGCAGAGATTTTTCTGTAGGATGCGCGCGCACGCACGCACGCACACACGCACGCTCACACACCAGTGCTGTTATTGTTGCTAAAAATGACAACGCTTACCACAATAAAATGTATTACAAACTGTTTCTAAATATTGAAAAATTTCCCTCCATATTTATGATAAATTAGTGCAGATATTTCCAGTGGAATCACATATAATTAGAAATATTATCTGACATTTGTTTTGATATTCTTTTGTACTTGCAAATTGTGTTTCAAAGAAAATATATTGATTTATTTAATCTCTTTCTATCACTCTGTAAATAAGAAAATTCAAAAACTTTTTGACATTTAACACATTGGAGAAAATATATTTCGTTCTTGGAAAATACTGACACAAACAATGAAGATCAAGATGATCAAAGTTAGGTCATGAATACTGTCCCTTGTCTTGGGCTTTTGCCAACAAAAGTTGTGTTTTTTGGGGCTCTTTTCACAGATTGAAGTGGACAGCAAATACAAGGGCAAGACACGGGGACTGTGTGGGAACTTTGACAGCATACAGAACGACTTCTCCATAGATGGTAAGGTGGGGTCTTGGGGGCAATCCAGCAGCGGCCATGTAACAAAAGCGTACCAGTGTTTTACTTATATCTCTGCGCCATAATGTATTTCACTCAGTTATAAACAGAGGTAGTTTTTGAGTGTTCACTGAGGCTATTGTGCGGTTGACTGCAGGGGCTGCCGTGAATGCAGAAGATTTTGCAGAGGAGAACAAAGTGAACCAGCTCGCCGAGGTCTGTGAAGAGCTGGCGCCGGAGATGATCCAGAACTGCATTCAAGAGGTAACTGTGATCCGACACATTCATCCAAATGGTTCATGATAATTGTGGAGATGAGAATAAAACATTCTGCACTGACATCTGAAGACCAATCGTCGCCTCAGCTGTTGTCAAAGTCTTACGATGTATTCCAAACTAACTCACTTCACATTTGTGTTAGAGGTTACTCAAACATAGCGGTTCTCAACCTTGGGTCAAGGACCCCATCGGGGTGCACCAGGGGCCCCAGGGGACCTCGTGGCTTTGCTGCTCTGATTTCATCAAAGAAACTCAGAAAAAGGCACATTAGAAATATGTAATCACTCCCTGCTGGTCGAGAATGGGTGTATCTACAGCTCTTTGGCTTCACTGTAATGCTTTGGCAGATCACATGTGAAGACGGGCCTCCTCAAAGGCAATTTAGGGTGCTCCCCAAAAGAAGCATGTAATGTCAGCCACTGCTTGAACACCTTTTCTGTACTCAGTGTAGTCCATTGCCTTTGGAGTAACTGCAGTCACTCCTCTTTTTCATTCACCAAGGTCATCCTGTGCTTTCCATTGATATGGATGTTTGTTTTTAACTTTGATGTTGACGTAAAATAGTTAAACCACACAATAAACATGAATGGACACCAATCTGACTCGGTCTGAGCGCACACTGAATTCCTATTCTTGCTTTGCTTTGTGTTTCCCAGGACGTCTGCGCCAAGATCTTCCAAAGTCCTCCGTTCAGCTGCTGCGAGAACCTTCTGGATGTACAAGCCTTCATTGACGCCTGCAACTCAGACATCTGCAACACCAAAGACAGCCACGAGTCCGTCCTCTGCAAAGCCACATCACACTTCTCCAGACAGTGTTTGTATGCAGGAGGAAATCCCGAACAATGGAGGAACAACACCTTTTGCCGTAAGGATTCTGAATGCACCCAAACAACAATATGTATAAAGCACTGATCTCGACATCAATTATTGGAAGTGAATGTTCCATTTTATAGAGCGACACGATATTTATGGTACTTTGTGTGTCACACTCAAGCTCCTTTTCACAGACGGCCGTCAAAAATGTATTTGTCATAAATTTTTTGGTGGAGCACAGAGGCCCACTGGGAGGTTCAATCGGGGGCTAATTCAGGTGGAGTTTTGGTTGCAGAACTCGCCACATCAAAAGTGAAAAAAAAGGAGTAAATCACTGAATTTTAGTCCCAAATTCATCAGATTCTCTGGGGGTAATCTGAACTACAGTTGCACAGTTGAATGTGACATAACACATCGTGTTGGTTTAAAATCAAGCGGGGTGGGTGGGGGGTGGTGCAACTGAGGGTTTGAGTGTGAAAGTGAGTGGTGAGGGTTACTGTCAGTGAGGAGCATTGAAAAAAGTATGTTGATGTGTGATGTAAAAAGGTTTTTCAGTTGGCGTGGAACCACGTTTGGGATGTTTAGGAAAAAGCTGAGCAAAGCCCTGATTGTGCCCCCCCCCCCCCAACAGCCAAGACGTGTCCCAATAACTTGGTGTACTCCGAGTGCACCAGCCAGTGTCCTGACAGCTGCTCCACACCTCAAGCCAGAGAGACTTGTGACAGCCAATGCTCCGAGGGCTGTGGCTGTCCCGCAGGTACACACACACACACACATACACGCACACACGCACGCGCTGAACCCTCAGGCGTGACAAACCAATCTTATTTGTCAAGCACATTTCATGAACAACAAACAGACAGTAGAAAGTTTTAAGTTGAACTGAAAGTTTTAAGCTCATTTTGTGACACAGGCTTCCACTGACACACTGCAGCCATGAGTGATTCGGTGGTGGAAGTGGCGCAGCGAGGAGGTTAACCGTTCGAGCCGATTTTTAAAAATAAAAAGAGTTAAAAGGTGTTAAAAGTAAATTGAATCAATTAAAACAATTATGTCAAAGACCGGCGCTGCAATCAGCTGCGAGTGTGATATGCGTGTCTGAGGCAAGCAGAAACACAGTATTCGTATCACACCAATTAACTTCTGTCAATACTGCTCGGACAGCAACCCTTTGGTGGTAGAAACTGTGAGCTGCAGGGATAGCGAGTGTCACAGCTTTGTACCTCTCAGGTTGTAGTGATGAATAGCATTACTTCATTTTTGGCTTTGAAGACATCACTGCAGTTTGGAGTGCTTGTATTAGAAAACAGAATTGGGCCCAGAATGGAGCCTTGTGGAGCTCCAAATGGATGCATTCAGCCAGGTTGGATTTGAACCATGTTAGTGCATGGCAAGCGATCGAAAACTGGCGAAGTCGTGCTGGAGGGATGAGACGAGTTGTGGCCAACACTGTACAATACTGCAACGGCAAAACAAGAAATGAGATGTCACTCTCGAGGTTTAATTACAGAACTCACCAGGAGCTGGCCAAGAGCAAGCTCGTCGTCCTCTTGTCCCTGGCACGAATTTCAACTTGATATTTGTGATTTTCACTCCTCTTCTCCTTCTCAGGAATGGTCTATGATGACATTAGAAGCAAAAGCTGCATTCTAGCTGCCGAGTGTCCGTGCGTGCACAACAATCAAGTGTACGACACAGGAAAGTCCTACTTGTCTTACGACAGATTCTGGTAAGATGACCAATCCTCTTTGGGGTTTTGAACAACAAATAACACAGAAACATTTTTTTCTTTCCCCAAAATAACCACACCTCAGCTATTGCGTGTTTTTAAGAGCAATAAAGAGAAAGAAAGAGGGTTGATGAACAGACAAAAACTGCGTTGCAACAATCATAGTTTTAATTTCTTGGAACATGCAAGAGTTTTGACATATTGCAACTGGCCTCACCTTCCGCAAACCACATGAATAACATCCATTCAATGTCATTCAACCGTCCATCTTTTAATCATGTCAGTGATATCAAAGCAAGAGGGGGCAAACAATTGGGTTCAGTCCTTCAAAGGATCCCATAGTATAAGGAGGTAGACTTCTCACAGTAGCAGGTGAACAGCATCAATAGCAGGCTGATGTAAACAACAGAAAGAAAAAAGTTTTGAAGAAATGACTCCTGTCTCATGGTCGTTCTGTACATAGGAGCAAACAGCAAGTGTTTGCTGAGGGACTTCACTCGTCACCAATTTCCTGTTTCAGCCAAGTGGAAAAGTAGGGCAGGGAGGCCGACTCTGCTGGGGGACTACTCATGCTTGTCGTTCAAACCTTCTGGACTTCTGTGTTGTCTCCTGTTGCGTGTGTGATCACCTTTGGTGGCAGCGAAGCTGGCTCCGTTTCGCGACTTCCTTTCGTCCACAATCGCGAGTTTGCGAGTACATCGCTGTCGTGTTCGGCTCAGGCCGCTGGGAGTCAGCGCCAACTGCTGAGTGTCCCCGACGGTGGTTCTCAAACCTTTTAACACACCAAGAACCATCATGACGACTGACAATAATCCAGCGGTGCAGTCGACTGGAGTGTTCAGTTACTCATATGCCTGCAGTGGGTCAAAAAAAAGCATTCATTTCATGCATGTGTGTCTTGGCAGTGTGTGTATGAAAGGTCAGTGGAACTGTACAGACCTCGAGACTCCTGGAACCTGCTCAGTGGAGGGGGGGACCCACATCAACAGCTTCGATGGGAAAGACTTCACCTTCCATGGAGACTGCACCTATCTTCTTGCCAAGGTTGTACAAATAGCACCAACTTTTAAAATGCTCACATACACACATGAGTAAACAGCAAAGTTCCACCATTTCCTTCTTTGTCATTTTTGAAGCAGAATGATAATTAGGGGGGTTTGGACTTTATGACGAAAAGCTAAATGATAAGTAATCATTAAAAACACCCTGTCATCTCAGTATTCTGACTGATTCGGATTCAAGAAGCAACATTTTCATAAGGGACAGAATTTGTTTGATGGCATATTCAAAGGAAGAGCCCGCTGACTTTGCTTTCCGCCAGTTTTGCTGAACAGAGCTTGCTTGGGAGTTTTCAGATGAAGTGATTTGTGTTTGTTTCAGAATGAGAACTTCACGTTGTTGGTGGAACTGCGGAAGTGTAGCCTGCCAAGTAGGAGCCGTTGTCTCAGAACACTATTGCTGCTCATTAACTCTACGGTAAGCTCCAGCACAGCACACACACACACACACACACACACACACACACACACACACACACACACACACACACACACACACACACAC
>JASSRZ010001238.1:0-10594 GCA_032164315.1 Malacoctenus gilli
CTCTCTCTCTCTCTCTCTCTCTCTCTCTCTCTCTCTCTCTCTCTCTCTCTCTCTCTCTCTCTCTCACATACACACACACACACACACACACACACACACACACACACACACCCATCGAGGTTTTTGCCTACTTCCTTCATAAACGCTACAGTTGGCCCTAATGACTCACTCATCTGCAGCTTCATGAAAAATGAGGCTTTCGGGCTTCGCCGGGCTCCTCTGTAAGTTTCAGCTGCCTTGTGAGATTTTTGTGTCGTTTGTCTTTCACATCTGATTATCACTGAACGTTTATTACCATCTCATCTGACAGATGTCTTCGCAGTGTGCGCAGCTCAAGATGGTAAGAAGGACTCGCGTGCTCGTCGGACCTGACGCACTTTAAAAGCGCTGATTTGAGAAAAAAAAATAAAGCAAATTCAGTATTTTTGCACTCTTTATCAGATGCCATTGTTTGTATTTGTTTGTTTATCCTGCGTTTAGGATTGTTTTGTAGAGCCAGTGAGAGTCAAATCACAGTAAAGTTTAGGAAGTAAAGCTTGTGTAATGATGAGGAACTTTATGTACTCTATTCTCATGACGGTTTGGGTTGACTGCGCACAAGTGCAAATTCCAACCACGTCTGCTTCGTTCAGGAGCTGCAGCAGTATGCCGGTATAGTTGAGGACCGTGCCGTTAAACGTGCAATAACGTCCTTCAATAATGGTCCAAAAAATATTCGTTTGAACGAGCTCTGCTTCCTCCTCAGGCCCACAAACCGCAACTCGGATATTCTGCGTCGTTGACGCTACAGACAGTGAACTTGTGGACAGCAGCGGCCCGTGTTGAATAGTGATGATAGACGGAGAAAGTTATAGACTGTTGACTGATCAATGGTCACAGATCTTTCCATAAACCGACCCCTGATACATCTCTCAGATCCTCATATAGTCTCGTTAATAAAGTCGCCGTTTTAACCCATGTCATGAGATGCGTTCTGACATTTTCACTCAGGAGTGCGTTCACCTTTATATTAGTGATGCTTCTGTGAACCTGCTCCACTGTTAACTTAGTTCTCTGCATCTCTGCCCTCCTCAGCTGGCCCCAATTCTCCCACAAGCCCTCCACAGATGGTCACGACAGCCTATGGTGAGATGAGTTTCTGCTTTATTTCCGCGTTACCACACAAACCAATGTGGCATCCGTGCAAAGAGCCGATACTTTTTGAAAACCTTAACTTGTTTTCTTTGAAAAGTTGTTACTTCCTGTCACTAAATCAGCTCTCAAAGAGGGCAGAGATCACCGTCACAATGTGATGCTCCACTCCTCTTTTTGGACATTAAACGTCTCCACACATAAACTGGGAAATCACAGCGAAACAGATGATACAAAGTAACAACACATATGTTATATCATGCCTAATTTTCTTTGATGTGACTTTGGCTCACCAATAAGTTTTTAGTTAGATCTCGTCAAAAGGAGTTTTTTGGTTTGTGCCGTAGAACCACCGTGCCAAATCGCTGTGGGAATTGTGCAACTGGTGTCTTCTGAGATTCTGAAATTCAAATGTGTTGCAATATTGTGAATATTTGTTCTTAAAATTGTAATGAGGGGCTAAAAAACGCTTGTAGGTGACACGAGTTGCATTGCACAGTAAATGATCACATTTTAAAGATTGTGAGCTTGTGCTCTAAAGTGATGAGCAGAAGGAAATCTCAGCCCACACTCACTAACTCGTTCATTGTGCTTACAGTGCCCCCCGCACCGGTTCTCCGGCTGAGGACCACCTGGCAGCATGTGTTCCCCTCTGAGAAAGTGAAGCTGGACTGTAGTGTAGATGGCAGCTCTGATTTCACATTCAACTGGTTCAGAGATGGAAACCAACTCGCCGCAGGTCCCGATTTGTCCTTCAGCAAAGACAGCTCAGTGCTGACAGTCACTGCCTCTGCACAACATGCAGGAGGTTACTCCTGCGTAGGTCTGCACACAACAGGCGTCTCCACCGGACAAAGTAACCGACTGGAGCTCAGCGTGTACGGTAAGATAGACGACACCTACTTCCCTGGACTATGTGCTTGTACTTTTGGGTGAAACAAAGAATCATTATGCTTCCTCTTGCTTTTGAGCAGGAGAAACTCCAAAACCCAAAGTGTCTCGACTCTCATATTTCAACCCATTGTACACTGGCGATAAAATCGTCTTGGTGTGCAATATCAAGGATTTTGATGGATGGGAATATCTGTGGTTTCACCATGGAAAGGAGATTCGAGGATTCAATAAAACCTTTCAGATAGCCTCTGTTGATCAGAGTCACAATGGACAATATCACTGCAAAGCCAAGAGAGGAGAAGAACCGTTCTACACGCTGGACAGCGAAACGACATCTCTGCAAGTCTCTGGTAAGCATGCTGTCACCCTCCTGTGGTTCATCCACAGGAGCCTGCAATTTAGAAATGTCAACTGTGACGGTATGTTCCTATTTTGTGTGCAGGTTTAATGGTATCCAGTTCTCTGGTTCCTGCTATACTGTTATAAACCTTCACAAATCATCACAGTCAGCATCTAGATATCTTGTTTGTGGAGCATCGTAGCTGTTGTAGTTACAGCTGTATGCATTTAATGAGTGACTTTAAAGAATGAACCTATGAGCTGTTTTTATTTAACTTTGTTCTTTTCAATCTCACTAACTTGTCGAGCAACTCCACCGTTGTTTCACAAAATCAGCAGCAGTCCCTGCAATCTGTTGTCCATTCGCAGTGTCTTCTTTTGAGAAGGTACGTGACATAGTTGTGGTGGTGGACATTCACAGACCCTCCCACACCGTCTCTGGAGCGACGGACCCCCTGGCCAGATGTGTTCGAGGGTGAGCCAGTGGACTTCCGCTGTGACGTCGACGATGACGAAGCGTGGACATTCACGTGGTACAGGAATGGCGTGAGGCTTCAGCAGGATGATGTCTTGGAAGTGGATGAATACGAGGGATCGCTCAACATCACCTCAGCCAGCCGAAGAGACCAGGGCGAATACAGCTGCAGACTTGAGATGGCCTCCAGAGGGGTCACCTCAGGAAAAAGCAGCTCATCCAAGCTCATCGTTTATGGTGCGTTTTCAACGCTTCGGAGCTAGCGGCATTATGTCGACCTGATAATCTTCACATTTTTGTGGCTTCAATCGAGCAACTCGCACATTTCAAACAAAATGATGATTCGAATTGGATTTTTTTTTATTTTTTTTTACTCTCAATCGAATTCTGTTCTGTTAAATTGAATCACGGGTCTTATTTCATTTAAAGTCCGATGCTCAGCTTATTTATTGAGACACCTGCCGGAATCATCTTGACTAACACACCCAGGTTGTTCAACTCACAACATTGTCTCATCGTCTTCTGCTTTAGCTTTGTATTTTTGAGTCGCTCTCGTGAATAAGTGACATCATACGTTCTCAGAATAAGCCAGCGAGTGACGGGAAGTTATGCGTGAAGCGTGGTTAAAGTGGTACACAAGTGATGAGCACAGTTTTCTACAAACTTGTTCTTCTCTAAAGTTAGCTTCTGTGCACATCAGAGCCGTTCAAACTTGAAACAATGTGAATTATGGAGGTCAGAGTTGAAAAGGGATGTGCTTCTCTACGTCACACTGAGATGTTTTTTTTTTATTCATTCTTTTATGTAATTTTTAGGTAGATGGATTAAGTCGATCCCATTTGGACCTTTTGTAACAACACCTCTGTTTCTCACAACGCCTTTTCTCAGACAATGTGCCCAAACCAACGCTTGTCAAGGAGCCTGGCCACAACCCGATGTTTGTCGGAGAAACGGTCAACTTCACCTGTGGAGTCTCTGTGTCCTCCGGCTGGCAGTACCAGTGGTACAAAGATGGAGTCAAGCTCGGTCACACCGATGCAAACATCAGCATCGATCTTGGTTCTAGCGACGGCGGCAGATATTCTTGCAGAGCAGCCAGAGGTGCAAAGATCTTGACAAGTCCCAGTGATGAAACAGAGCTAGACATTCTTGGTGAGTCAAATGATGGGGTGTCAATTATTTGATGCGTGTATATTTCCGTGGACTGCACATAGATTAACTGTGTGCTTCATGAATGTATAAAAAGGTGAGTTAAAAGTTGAAAATGCTTTCTGAGAATACGTTATCAACACAAACGATCGCGCATGGCAAACTAATTCTGCGTAGAGAACTGAAAACTGGGAGTTTGCATTTTGAAAGCATCTTGCTCCTTTTTTTATTCCTTTTCTGTTGAAACAGGATGTTGTGGTGTAACTTTCGATGCGCTCACAAGTGGGTCGTTCACGTATGCACATGGGTGGAGTGCGAAAGGCAACGAGAAATTATCTGAGAGGGAGGAAGTCTGTTCGATATCTGTTGACAACCTGAAACCGCGGCATCGTTTTCATCCGAATGTTTCTCAGTGTTGAGCGGTCGACCAAAAAAAACAACAAACGGAATCTAAATTTGATTTGTGCTTCCTTCCTTAGAAATCCCCGTTCCATCTTTGAAGCGTGTGACCAAGTGGGAGAAAGTGTTCCCGACCGAGAGTGTGAAGTTCCGCTGTGGGATCGAGAGCGGCTCCGGCTGGAAATACAAATGGTACAAAGATGCAAAGCAGATCCAAGCCGGCGCTGCTGTGTCTTTT
Source organism: Malacoctenus gilli (assembly GCA_032164315.1). Lineage (NCBI taxonomy): Eukaryota > Metazoa > Chordata > Actinopteri > Blenniiformes > Labrisomidae > Malacoctenus > Malacoctenus gilli. Next base: position 4,626 of record JASSRZ010001238.1, read on the forward strand.
GACTCGGACGGAGCGACACTTTCCATCCAGTCCGCCTCAGCCAGCGATAAGGGGCAATATGTGTGTGAAGGGCACCTGCCGAACAGGGAAGTCAGCAGCAAGCTCAGCTCTCAGCTTCAGCTCATGATACATGGTGAGCTTTTCATCTTTTTATTGCCAAAATGGAAAAGTTTGCAGATTTTCTGGACGCTGCTTATACACACAAGGCAACTCAAAGACTCACACTTAATGGCTATAATTGTTTATCCTCAGATAAGAAACCTTCTGTCAAAGTGATCCAAGATCCAGAGTATGCAGTGATGTTTTCGGGAGAATTGCTGACTTTCACTTGCCGCATTGAAGTCCCGTCTGAATGGGATTACGTGTGGTACAAAGACGACACTCCTGTTGTTGCATCAGGAGACAAGTATTCACTCAATCTTACTCGATCAACACAAAGTGGATCCTACAAATGCCAAGCGAAACGAGGCACCAGCGAAGGCTTCGAAACTGATTCAAGTCCAGCGGTACAGCTTCAAGTCAAAAGTAAATCTTTTATTGACTTCCTATTCGGCTTGTGTTTTCAGTTATAAGATGCTGATGTAGCAAAATCTAGACACATTCATATGTTTTCTTCGTTGTTGTTTTTTATCTCATCAGACAAAAAGCCCAAGCCTGAGATCACCCAAAAGCCAGATGTTGACAAGGTGTACACTGGGGAGTCTGTGTCCTTCCATTGCAGTATTAAAGTATCCTCTGGTTGGAGGATTGTCTGGTATAAGAATGGAGCGTCTCTGTCCCACCCCAGCAAAAGCTTGGCAGTCACTAATGCCAGTCTGTTGGACAGCGGGACATTCATGTGCAAGGGAGTTAGGGAAAAAACTGCATTTAGTACAGAGCCCAGTGACAATCGGTCCTTAAGTATATCTGGTGAGTAAATGAGGGTCTCTTTGTTTTGGTGCATTTGTTTTTTTTCTTTTTATTTATCTGCTCATGTTAAAAGGGGGGGGGGGAACAAATACCAGGAGAGGTGAAATGCCTGATTCGTCTTCACTTTCTTCAGAAATCCCAGTTCCAGTTTTGAAACGAGAGACCCCGTGGTTGGACGTGTTTCCCACCGAAAGCGTGAAGTTCAGCTGTGGGATGCAGCTCGGTCGCTCCAGTTGGAGATACGAGTGGTACAGAGACACCGTGAAGGTTCCGGCTGATGGCCAGGATGGGGCAACTCTCACCATCAGCTCTGCTGCAGCGTCACACCGCGGGAAGTACAGGTGTTTTGGAAAACTGAAGAGCCGGAGTGTGACCAGCAGCTTCAGCTCTGAACTCCCGCTGGAAGTGTACGGTGAGCATGAGTCATGTTGTGTCAAAGGCTCTTTTTGAAAATGCTTGAACTCGAATGGAGCAGGTTTGTCAAAAATGTGACACACATCTCGTCACACAAAGATGGTAAAAAAACAGGAAGCCTCCATCAAGTTGCCACAGTGTTATAACACAGCCTGTTACCCTAAAAACGATGTTTTTGTTTTCATTTTGACCGCTTCATATATCATTCAGTTGTTCCTTGCACCATCCTGCACTCATAACAAATAATGTGATTTCTTTGATCATATCTAGCCACTTTTGGAACCATGTTTTCTAAAAAAGGCTCCCTCAAACCCATGACCCAGGAGTGTCCCAATCGACACTCCGAGCTTCGTGGATAAGAGTGAATGCACTGATGTGGCCAAACACTATCATCACTCGCCACATAGATTGATATGTTTTTTTCATTTTTATCAGCAGATGTGTGGATTGCCACAAAAATGAGATGTTGCGCTGAGACTCACCACTGGTCAAAACAAGACTTCAACACTTTGACTCCACCCCTGCATACATTACAAAACATATTGGCTCCGCCCTTCTCTGCATTTGCGCCACCCCATGTGACATTCAAATTTGACATTGGCTTAAGCCCACGTAATGTTTCACCACAATGGCTCCACCACACATTACATTTAAAAGCCTTGACTCCCTGTAAAGGTCGGGTTTCCAGTTGAATAAAAACGAAAAGACTGTGATCGTATCTTAATTTCTACCCTCAGATAAGAAACCCGTCATCACGCTGCTGCAGAATCCCACCCACAGTTTGATGCACACTGACGATCCAGTGTCACTGTACTGTCACGTGAATGTTTCCACTGGATGGGACTACGTGTGGGACAAAGACGGCAAGCAACTTCCCACACCTGGAAGTTATCACAACATCACCTCTGCTGTGACCACCAACGGGGGTTCATATAAATGCCGAGTCAAAAGAGGAAAGAGCGAACGTTTCGAATCAGTCTGGAGTGCCACTGTGAAGTTCAGCGTTGAAGGTGTGTTGATATTGGTGTTTTTAAATTTTGCTGACATTTCATTGTTTACCAAAGACCAATTTACGTGTGTTTGTTGCAGAGCGCCCACAGGCTACCATAGTCCTGTTAACTGGCTGGTCACAAGTGTTCTCCACGGACAGTCTGATGCTGAAATGTGAAGTGACTGGGGGTCAGGACAAGTGGAACTACACCTGGTAAATCCCCAAATTCTAAGTAAACAAATTCTCTGAATTAGCCTTGCAACTATCCAGGAAATAAACAAATGAAACCGAAACAGGTTCAAAGAGAAACAACCACTTGAGTCGCCACTCTCTGAGGAATACGCAGTCACCCCCCAGAATGACCCCGAGCAGAGTCTGTACACGTGTCAGGGCATTCGCAACGGCAGACCATCCTATTCAAAAGTCAGTGATCCCTTCGAGACCAAGAAGCTGCGTGAGTACAACTGAGGTCTGAAATTCAGTCCGTTTTTTCTCCTAGAAATGTTTCGCCGTCAGCTTTGTGATCCCTGTTTTCTTGTTTTGATTTCTATTGTGCAGTTTTAAAGAGGAGAGTGCTGCTCACCATCTCTGGGATCATCTTCTTTGGCATCATTTTCGTCTTTCTTGGATGCATTTTCCTCCGAGTCTTCCGCAAACAAGGTTATCCTTTTTTCTTCCGAGTACATGGATGATTCAAAATGTGCAATTTTAGCGTGATCTCAGTCAGTGCGTTTACAATGGCTCCCCACTCTGTGCTAAGGACAGTTTGCAAACAAATTATTTATTGAGGAAAAATATCACTGCAGTTCTTCTTATGAGCAGACTGTTAAGCTGTATGGCCTCATACAGGGACTGTTCCAAGTCCCTGTTATCACTGTTTTTTTCCTCGTTTCAGGTCAAACTAATTGATCACATCAGAGCTTAAAATAATTAGTACTTCCTGGATTAAAACACTTTTTTTCAAGATATGTGGTACGATTATGTTGCTGCACAGGACAGGTAATGTATAAAGTGATGTTTTTACATCTAAATCTTGTATTTAAACTGCTTCTATGTTTTCTGTCTTTTAGTTGTGGAAGAGAAGAAGACAGAGCCGGATGATTTGTTTTCTCCCTCCTATCCGCTCCAGGGGTTCTCTGGTGTGTTGGCACCCACTTGCACTCATGGTTTCTGGTTTGGTTGCCCTTTCTGAGTGTGATGCAGACAAAGCCACACAAGTGACTCATTCCTGACATACTCTTGCCGATCGCTCTGCGAAACCGCCTGCTGACATTTCCACGGTTTTGATTCATGACTCGAACAGATGGTCATTTTTACTAAAGCTTCTTCATTTCCCCCTGCCGCAGATTCGCCTCTGGTTGAGTACATCACTGAGGCCTCCCTGAATGCACCACCCAAAGGTAAACCACACGGGGAAGTTTTCTTGTTACTGACTTCTCTTTTTTTTTGAAAATATATGAGAAAAGTTGTTTTAGGAATGACACATTGACTTGAGTCTGTAATTTCTCTAATTGTCTTTTTTTTAAATATTTATTTCAATCATCTGCAGAGCCAGAAGAGAATGGCGTCATTTGCAGTGAAACAACACCTTTGCCAATAACTTCGCTGGATGAGAGCGGTAATAAAATTAATCTATAATCACTTTTTTCTCCATGATGATAAAAACCCTCCGACGGTTTCTCTACGCGGTGATGATCTTACCCCGTCTCTCTTTTTCTGTCCTAAGCTTTGACGAGTGACAGCCTGGACAAAGAAGAGGACAATGGCGGGCTGAGTTCCTTCCAACACTGAGTCCCTCAAGACGCCTTCACATCGTTTTAGCAGATATTTAACAACAAGTCACACTTGCTCCAGTTGACATGACAAACGTTTTGGGTATAGGAGAGAGATAATCTTTGCGTTTTTATCCCTTTCTGGAGCATCAGAGACTCAGCTTGCCTTTTTGGTTCCAACTGTGCTTTCACCTGAATGCTAAAATGGCTCTCTTTGAAATTCCCGTGAGAATCTTGTTTCTTAGTATTGAGGTTGAGCTTCAGTTATGCATTTACCTCTCAGCACAAAAGTCACCTTGGGATGTACATACGAATAATCTGCTGTTTTGAACTGTTTGAAACAAAAGAGTGCCTTTGAATATGAATTGAGTTGTTGAGTTTACAAATGTTTGAATTTTAAATGTTTACTTTGTTGCTTGGCTAGAAATGATGATTGTTGGAGTAAGAGAGTATGAATTTAACAACCAGTTTGTTTCAGTTCCCTGAACAAACACCAGGTGTCAGTAAAATATACTGCAGTGTTCTTCAAACCTTTTTTTTTAATCTTGTAAATGACTGAATGTCAATACACCCTTTTTTGTCACATAAATATATCTGCAAGAAAAAGCAAGTGTTTATCGACCTAAGAATTTATCAAAATAAAAAATATAAAACGATGCCACGAGTGTTCATTTGTCCGAATTTCTGATCTGCAAATAACATCACACAATCAAACTGGGGGAAACTACTCGAGTAGTTGTTGACTCATTTGTTGTTTGCAGGGGCATCTTTGGCACCTGTGCGAAGAGAGAAGATTAACGTGAGAAACAATTAACATTTGAACAAACGTAGAAAAACCTCTCCCCCAAGTTCCCTCCGAATGCACCGAGCTTACTGACTCACATCTACTTGAGGATTTCCATCAGTTTCTCCACATAGTAGTTGTAGTTGTCCTGACAGTCCTCCCAAGGTGTAAAGTTCTCACCCTCCTTCTCCACATACGTTTCCCAAACATGCTGGAAGTCGCAGGGCTTCATCATTCGCAGTTTGCAGCCGGCACCGGCCAAAGCCTTGAGCCCCTCCACGATCTCTGGCTGATCCCAGTCCAAGAGGCGGGAGCAGAATATGCAGAGGCGCAGCTTTTTGCGCTGCTGGAGGATGTTGGTCAGCTTGGCGGCACACGCCACGCAGGGACTGGAGGACACGTACCACGTGACATCGCACTCTTGGGAAGCATTGGGCAGCACCTGGGAACAGTTGGAGTGTAGAATTGAATTTAAAACACACTTTTTGTTTTTCGGAAATATACAGAAAATTCACAGAAAATTCAACTCTCTTTGGGATTTACATGTGTGGCACACTATAGTGGAAACAGCTGAGTGTGAGCGCTCCTGACCTGCTGAAAGAAGGCCTCTTCGGCATGAGCTGTGGCATGTTCATCCTCCATATAACCTTTCAGAGGCTCTGTGCTGCCTCCTGCAGTATCCACCCTGAAGCACAGTAGGGTTTTGTTCCTCCCGGATGAGTATTCGACATTCCTGAACTGGAACTTGAAGTAGAAGGGGCTCATCTGTTCCCTGGTAAACGATTAGTGAGGGAGAGCATATAAAAGTAACTTCATGGAGCCTGCCTCCCACCCACAAATCTCCAGCCAATCTCTGGGCACCGAAAACACCAGTCACTTCTCAAGGTTGTCGGGTAGATTTTTAATTAAACTTCGTCCCTTTGATATCAAACAATGCTTGACTTCCTCCTAAAGTGTAGAAACACTTCATTCTGGACTAACAAGAAAAGTCTGCAATGTTTTCATTGTCCACAGACACACAGAGACACACGCGCGCGCGCGCACACACACACACACACACACACACACACACACACACACACACACACACACACACACA
>JASSRZ010001239.1:0-10593 GCA_032164315.1 Malacoctenus gilli
CAGAATTGTTTCGATGAGTTAGCTTACCTTCTTTTCGCAGTCCGATCCAGACTGGAAACTCTGAAGCGTTTGTGTCATTTATGGCAGATGAGGCCAACAGATCTCCACCATATTTCTTGCATACCTCTCGAGCTTCTTTCCATGTAAGTGGCCAATTATGAAATCTGTTCTGAAAACTTTTGTATGACGGATGTTGACAATGGTAGGGCAAATGGCGCTCACATCCAGTGAGAGTAACTCTTAGTGGACACACAAACAATATTATGTGAATAGAAGCTGCAAGACTTTTGATAAAACTTAAGTGTTTTTGACATCGTTTGACTTTCTTAATGTTCAGACATTCAGACCTGTACTTCAGTTATCCTGCGTTTTACACTTATGAAAAAAATGCTACAACAGCTTCAGATTTTGATGCTCGGCAACAAAAGTTAGAACAGTTTGTGCTGAAGATCAATCTCCAAGATAAACATTAGCAAAATGGTGACTCCAAAGACATTGTCTCCACTATAATGCTTAACATAATGCAAATATGTCATAAATTCATTTACAAATGCAGCAATAATTTATCAAGATGGCTGTTCAGACCATGAACATGAATACAAACTAATATTACCATTTATTCATTATATTATGGCCTGAAAATTCCCATTGCAAATTCAGTCCCAAATTTTCCTTCATCTTAATTCGGATTCGATCTTGTGGATATGATATCTAAAATATACATAATAATTTGCAAATTAAACCTTTTTCTTCTGTTCTGCTTGAGCAAATGAATAAATGTTAAACTGGTGAACTCACTTGTTGGTCTCAGTATCAAGGAAGGGGCATCTGGTGGTATCCAGTTCATCATTTGGTGACAAGCCAGGAAAGGGCCAGAGATTCTCACTGTTCCAAAACTGGTTCTGTTCTTCAAGTGAGATTGCGGAGAATCCGACCCAAGAAAGATAATGATTCAAAGACATGCTGTCGAGATCTGCGTCCTGGTAGACGGTGGCCAAGTCAGTGAAGTGTCTGTAAGGACAGAGAACAAACCATCAGAAAAATGAGAACACACAATTGAAGTTCTGCATCTTGAACAAACACAGGTCTTGAAGTTTCTTTCCCAGGAATCATTTCATTATTTTGAGGAAAACAAGTGAAGACCTCGGGAAAACATATAGTCTCCAATCCTTGCTTTTTGGGGTTGTGTACAACTAGGTGTATTTACGGATTAAAACCATCTCTGCATTCCTGATCCAGCAGGCTGCAAAGCACATATGGTTCTCTTAATTGTAAAGAGAAAAACAAACATGAAAGTCATGTATTTTCCCCAATAAACGTAGAGAATTAAAATGCTCTTGAAAAAACTTCTGCTGAGATGTGATTAGGTTTGATGTATATGTCTTGTTCAGGAAAACAGACTTCCCAACTGGAATTGATTTACTCACATGCAAGACTTACTTTTGAGGACCCAGTTACTTTCAGCCTGTTCAATATTTGCTATGTTCATTGATAAGGAGATCTTACTTCCTGCAGTAGGTTTGTGCCTCTTGCCAGGTGGAAGGGGCCTTGATGTAATGGTAGGTTCTCGACGCCACTGATCCTGGTTCAGACACCGTGTTGCTGCTGCTGCCGCTGCTGCTCAGGAGGATGAGTAGGAGAGGTCCAAAGAAGCTGCTCGTCATCAGTGTCATGATCAAAGTTATGGTCTGTTCACAGCGACAAAATAACCCAAAAATCTTTGGTTGTGTGAAATGAGAACAGGCATTGAAGCACGTTTCTCGCAGCACACAGCCAATTCTGACAGTCAGCGTGAAGGTTCAGTCTTTTTAAAAACCGAGTAACCCTTGGAGAAGCATCATCATTGGCTCCTCCCATCTTGCATTGACTCCGCCCCGAACTGATTTTTTCTTCATTTTGCACCACCAGATGATTAGATCATCACCAAAATAATTTAATGGCTTCCAAGTTGCGGTATGACACACCACTGGTAAAAATGTCAGTGCGAACCAACAGATAAACCAAAGTCACTGGCAAACAGAAAGCTCAAGTTTTATTTTGTATTATTTTTAAAGTCAGAATGTACATTAGATCCGCTAATTGGGACTTATTAGATGGCCAACGCTTGTCTAAATTTCAGTGTTGGTTTCCGCGCCGATGTTCCGTTACTGCATTTTCCCATCCTGATGCCTCGTTCTTTCCCGATCACTAAATAAAGTTCTCGAACAAGTCGCTGAAACTCCTTGATCTTGCCTCGACATCATCTAGTCTGAAGAGTGATTTGAATTAATTTGACTCATCACGTTGTCACCAACAGATCAAAAACAATTTGACTGCATGTAAATGAAAGAGGGTCTTACCTAAATATTAAAAGCATCGTCTTTCAAGAGCGTTTCTTTCGAAGAGTACCTGGAATTACGAAAGTATCAACAAAAAGAAAAAAGGTCAACAATTAAAATGACAATACGGGAAATGCAGGTAAAAGGTAAATTTCAGTGTGGTTGTTTTAGAACAAAATCCTAAAATGATGAATGGAATGATGCTCTCGCTGCTGGCAGGACTCAAGCCTTCATATTGTTTTTGCTGCATTTCATCTTTCATTTGCATTGCATTGATTTACATTCATTTCACACAATCCAACAAAATAAAGTCTTTACAGAAAAATGTCCTTATCTAGAGCCCGCAGAGAATGGAAAAGTTCACACCTTTTGTTTTCTCTGTATATATATTTTTTTTCTCTCCAACTTGACTGAATTATGACCTGAAGATGGCACCAGTTTTGACCCCCATTCCACTCGGTATGTCTACCTGATTTCCATGACAGGTATGATTGTCTTCAAATATTCAAATATTTGTCCATAACTTTCGGTGGGGATGGAAATGACTCTCGTGAGGGAGGACAGGGAGCTTTGTGATTCCCCCTCAATGAGGTCTTTACATAAAAAACTTTCCATATTTACAGCACGCAAAGAACAAGGCAAAGATGAAAAAGTTTTCACCCCTTGTGTCTGTGTTTATGTTTGTGTGTCCAGTTGGAAACGCACTTGTGAATTTGATTTTTTCTCCCAATGTGGGCCCAGGTACAAAGGCTTTGAGCCCCACAGTTAACTCCAGGAACTGTTCTGTGGCCACCCTACTGAGCAAGTATGAAGGTTATCTGTGAAACTGTGATTGGCAATAAATACTGATTTCCCAAACACTGGTCCAACCATGTAAAGGATTGTCAAAAAACACACACACACACAAAAAATCATTTTACATGTCACACAAGTACTCATCAACAATCAACAGGAAAGCTCAAGTTAAAGTTAGTTTTACCTTTTGAAGTAAGAATCTACGTTGGATGGACCAATCAGGAAATCATTAGATGGCTGATGCTTGTCTGAATTTCAGTGTTGGTTTTTAGTGTCGATGCTCCGTTGCTGCATTTTCCCGTCCTGATGCCTTGTTCTTTCCCAATCGCTGCAAAAACTTCAACAAGCCAGTCAAACTCCTTCATTTTTCCTCGATATCATCTTATCTGAATAGTAATTTGAGTGCATTTGACTCATCATATTGTCATCAACAAATCCAATACAAATTTTTGCTTGCAAATGAAGAGGGGATTTACATAAATATTAAAAGCACCGTCTTTCAAGAGCGTTTATTTCACAGAGTACCAGGAGTTAATAACTTATTTACAAGAAGTTAAAGTCAACATTTTTAAGGACAAAACAGGAATTGCTGGTACAAGAGACCGTCAGACATGAGCCATAAATTCAGAGTGGATCCAGGAAGTAATCACACCATCTGCAACTGCACAGAACCCAACAGGACACAAATATGTCTCCGATCAAAATGAGGTACAGCACCACAGGTGCACCACACCTCCCACCCAGCAGATGGCAGCTGTGCGTTAGCAAATAAAATGTTGAATAGAAAAACCACGAAAAGGATCAGAGCTCATGTCAAGAAGGATTTCAACCGCTGTGATGGAAAAAATCTAAACAAACTCTAGCATAAATTTTAAACACTTTTAATTTGACTCAATTTCACTTCCAACACAAACTAAAATGTGACTTTTGCAAAGCTCAAACATGCACTCAACTCTTTCTGGGAGACCTATTGAATAAATGCACCGCTGTTCATTTAAAGTCCAGTTGTTGAAAGATCATTGAGTCAAAACCAGATGTAGTCGTTCATTTCACAGACAGGTGATGATGTGCAGGGTCATTATGTCTTTCTGTAACACAGGAAGTACTTTCTCTCAGCACAGTCTCTGGCCTCCAAACTGCTGCTGTTGTTGTTCATGCTCAAGACTCCACATTGACGCCACTCACTGGGGCATCTGGGCAGGTGAGTGTGCAGCATATCAGCCCCTGTCGTCCACAGCCAATTCCCGGCCATGAAACGCAGACCAACCCATACCTTCAGGAAAACAACAGGACATAATAAGACATCTCTCAAAACAGTAATCCATCAATGACGATCAACGTCACTCGCTTCATGCAAGACTTTTAATGTAGAAAATTCCAGCATGAAAAATTCCCCTCCCACCACACCACCACTCCTCAGTACCCATTAACTGTAAGTCGTCAGCATCAACTGTTAATGATACAGCAGAAGCAAGACAATCAGTGCGTAAAGGCTCAAGTTTCACGATTGTTTGGAAGAAAAGGGACTTTGGAACTAGTTTCTTTAAGCAAGAGAGAGAGAGCGAGAGAAAGAGAGAGCTGCTCTTTAACTATGTTTCCATGTAATGTTTCCTGAAGATATAACTCATTGTTTTGTTTATAGATGGCCACGCCTGACAAACATCACTCAACAAGTGTCAAATTATTTTTCCCTAAATCATCGCACGACTCATCGTATACAACGACAACGAAGACGTCTCTGAGAATGTGAGCCTACCTCCTCCATGTCAGCCTTCCTTACAGTTATCATGATGTAGTCCTGGTCGTTTCCAGGTTGCACACTGACCAGATCATACCGCGCCTTGCTGCTGTTCTGAGAGTCAATGGCGCGACAGTGCTCCAGCGCCTCCTCCCAAGTCTTCTTCTCTTTGACCAGGACTAAGTTGTCCGACACACAGACGAAGGGAACGTGCTTGTCACAGAAGTTGGTCGCCATAAATTTGTTTAGAGATGAGATGTACACGCAGTCGGCATTGATGTTATAAGAGCCCCATCTCCTGTAGTCTGATGAGCCCGAGCTCCACTTCCAGTCATCTCCTGCACGTGATCAAAGTTCCTAATTTAGCTGAAAAAATGACAACAAATTGCGGCTCTTCTTTTCTGCAGCTCTGAGAGGAAGCCTTTGCCTCCATGTGCGGCTTTTAGAAAATCAATCCCCCCTGTCTTTAAATAAAGTAATAAATGTGTAAATTGGCAGCTCCATATCAGAACTGTTTTGATGGGTTAGCTTACCTTCTCTTCGCAGGCCAATCCAGACTGGAAAGTTTGAAGTTTTTGTGTCATTTATGGCAGATAAGGCCAACAGATCTCCACCATCGTTCCTGCATGTGTCTCGAGCTTCTTTCCATGTCATTGGCAAATTATAAAATTTGTACTGATTTCTTTCGGATGATGAAAATTGACAGTGGAAGGGCAAAAGGCGTTCACATGCAGAGAGATAAACTCTGCGTGGACACACAAAGAATATTATGTCAATATTAGGTTGTGAAGAACAGTTTGTGCTGAAGATCAATCTTCAAAATCAACATTAATAAAATGGTGACTCCAAAGGTATTGTCTCCAATAGCATGCTTAACATAACACTAACACATAAATTCTTTTTACAAATACAGCAGTAATTTATCAAGATGGAGTTCAGAAAACTAACATAATACAAACTATTATTATCAATTATTTACTGTTTTATGGCCTGAAAATTCCCATTGCAAATTCAGTCCCAAATTTTCCTTCATCTTAATTTGGATTCGATCTTGAAAATATGATATCTGAAATACACATAATAATTTGCAAATTAAACTTTTTTCTGTTCTGCTTAGGCAAATGAATAAATGTTAAACTGGTGAACTCACCCGTTGGTTTCAGTATCACGGATGGCGCATCTGTCAGTGCCCTGTAGATCACTTGGTGCCAAGTCAGAAAAGGGCCAGAGATCTTCAGTGGTCCACAAATGGTTCTCTTCTTGAAGTGAGAGTGTGGAGAGTCTGACCCAAGAAAGATAATGATTCAAAGACATGCTGTCGAGATCGGCGTCCCGGAAGATGATGGCCATGTCAGTGAAGTGTCTGTAAGGACAGAGAACAAACCACCTAAAAAACTGAGAAATCAATGAACGCATCTTCACGATTTCGGTTCTGCATCTCGAACAAATACAGGTCTTCATTTCTTGATATATATATATATATATATATATTAAGTTACCTTCAGCCTGTTCAATATTTGCTATGTTCATTGATAAAGAAATCTTACTTCCTGCAGTGGGTTTGTGCATTTTGCCAGGTGGAAGGGCTCTTGATGTAGTGGTAGGTTCTTGACACCACTGATCCTGGTTCATACATGCTGTTGCTGCTGCTGCTGCTGCTGCTGCCGCCGCTACTCAGGAGGATTAGTAGGAGAGGTCCAAAGAAGCTGTTCTTCATAAATGTCATGATCAAATTCATGGTCTTTTCATAGCGACAAAAAAACAAAAAAGCTTTGCTTGTGTGAAATGAGAACAGGCATTCAAACAAGTTTCTTGCTGCACACAGCCAATTCTGACAGTCAGCGTGAAGGTTCAGTCTTTTTATAAACTGAGAGACACTTGGAGAAGCATCATCATTGACTCCTCCCCTTCTTGCATTGGCTTTGTCCCACACTGCTATCACACTCCATGGAATTGAAGTTTTTCTGCATTTTGCACCCCCAGATGATTGGATCACCACCAAAAGAATTGCATGGTTCACATCCACTGATAAAGATGTCAGAGCCAACAGTCAGCAACAGCCAGAACCAACAAATATGTCAAAGCCACTGTGAAACAAACCTCCTTGGTGAAGACAGGAAATACCCACTGATAAAACATTTGTCCATAATACAATGGATTGTCAAAAAACAAACAAAAAAAGGTTTTCAAGTCATACAAGTTGTCATCAACAATCCTCAGTGGTAACTTTTAGATTTATTCGGCTTGAAAACCTATCAGGAAAACTTAAGCTATATTTCGTTTTGTATCTTTAATGTCAGAGTCTACGTTGGATGGACCAATCAGGACTCATTAAATGGCTGATGCTCGTCTGAATTTCAGTGTTGGTTTTCAGTGTCAATGTTCTGTTCCTGCATTTTCCCGTCCTGATGTTTTCTTTCCTGGTCACTGCAGTAACAAGACACTCAAACTCCTTGGTCTTGCCTCGACATCATCTGGTCAGAAAAGTAGTTTGAATGAATTTGACTCACCGAGTTGTCACCAACAAAGCGAAAACAAAAAACCATTTGACTGCTTGCAAATGAAAGAGCGACTTACATAAATAATAAAAACATCACCTTCCGAGAAAGGTTTTTTTCAAAGAGTACCTGGAGTTACTAAAGTATTTACAAGAACATAAAAGGTCAACAGTCACAGAATACAGGGAATGCAGGTAGAAGCGAGACAAATTCAGTGTGATTTTTAAGACAAATCATACAATGATGACTGGAATCATGCTCTCGCTTGACAGAACTGAGGCCTTCATATTGTATATGGCATTTTTCTTCCTTAATTTGCAATAGAGCGAGTGAGTCCCTGCAAGACTTGGGGTCAAAATTGAGGAAACGGAGGAGCAGCAATAAGCGTGTTTGACAAATATAACAAACTCATTCAACTTTGTACAAGTGTTGCAGGTACGGAGAGACACACATCCTGTTTTTTCTTCCGGAGGACATTGCATTGATTTACATAAATTGAATGCAGTCTGACTCAAAAAGGTCCGAACAGAAAAATTTCCATATTTACTACCCATGAGAACGGAAATGTTTTCACCTTTTGTTTCTCTCTCTGTTTTTCTTTCCAACTTGACCGAATCACGACCTGCATATGGCACCAGCCCCCCCCCCATTCCAGTCTGTATGTCTGCCTGATTTCCATGACAGATATTATTGTCCATTCAAATATTTCTCCATAACTTTTGTTAGTGATAGAAATGACTCTCATGAGGGAAGGCAGGGAGTTTTGTGACTCCAACTCAGTCTTTACAGACAATTTCTGTATTTACATCACGCGAAGAACAAGACAAAGATGGAAAAGTTTTCACCCCTTTGTGTCCCTGTGTCTCTCCAGTTGGAAACACTCATAAATTTTATTTTTTCTGCTTTGACCGACTTTGAAATATGACCTGAACACGGTTTGGGTCATTTTCTCCAATTTTCACCCCATTCCAGTTTGTATGTCTACCAGATGTCCAGGACAGATATTGTTGTCCATTCAAATATTTCTCCAGAATTGTTCTGAGGTAAATGAAAATGTCTCTCATGGGGGAGGGCAGAGAGCTTGGTGATTACCCTTCGTGGGGTTTTTCTCGTCGTTATTTTTTCATACTCAGAGACAACAGTTGGTCAAACAAACATCACACACAGAGGGCGGCTAATGGTTCAACTTGTTGCTGTTCAGTGAGGTTTAGATAGGGAAAATACAAGTCGGAGCAAAAAGGATGGTCTGCTTTCTCCAGGTTTGAGATGAGTTCCTGCCTTAGGTGGAGCAGTTTAAGTGTCTCAGGGTTCTGTTTAGTGAGTGGAATGGAGCGGGAGGTCAACAGGCGAATCGGTGCAGCAGCCGCAGTGATGTGGACAATGTGTCAGTCCATCATGGTGAAGAAGTAGCTTAGCCAAAAAAGCAAAGCTCTCTATTTACCGATCGGTCCGGGTTCCCACCCTCACCTATAGTCATGAACTCTGGGTCATGACCGAAGGAATGAGATCTCGGATACAAGCAGTCGAAAGGGAGTTCTGCCACCTGGGAGATAGAGAGGAGCCAGCTGAAGTGGCTCGGGCATCTCTGGAGGTTTCCTCCTTGAGGTGTTCTTGGAATGCCCCACTGGGAGGAAGCTTTCGGCGAAGATCCAGGATACGCTGGAGGGATTACGTCTGGCCTGGGAATGCCTTGAGGTCCATGGTCCATGTCCCAGGGACAGGGAGATCTGGGAAGTCTCTGAAGAAAGTGCACTGTGGCCATCACAGAGTCAACTCCCACCCAGCAGATGCCAGCTGCGCGTTAGCAAAGTTAAAATTGGGCCCGTGACAAATGTACCCAAAACAGCTTTCCTGACACACTTTGCATGAGTGCCATAAATAACAAGAGAGTTTGAGTGGGAACAGATTACGTTAGATTAAATTTTCTTTATTCTTCAATGTAAAATTGGGTGTGATGGGGTGGCAGTGGTGTGTGTGTGTGTGTGTGTGTGTGTGTGTGTGTGTGTGTGTGTGTGTGTGTGTGTGTGTGAATAAGTAAATAAAGAAGTGGATAAAGCTGCATTGGCTACTGGTGAGTCCTTGTCAGCATGATTGTTGCTTATTTTACTCTTTTTACACTTTATAACTTGCTTCGTGATTTTTTTTGTTTGGTCTGAAAAGATTTGGGTGAAGCTTGGTTGCAAAAATTTATTTTTATGTTATTGCATATAAATCCCTTGATTAAACAAAAGTTTCAATATTTCTTGAACGAAAGATAATTTTCATAACGCAACAAAAATTTTTTTTACATGTAACTGTGGAAAAAAGATCACAAGGTGGAGACAGATACTAAAGCTGGTAGAGCCTTGATGAGCTAGGAGCTTTAGGATCAGACTTTTTTGGTTTTTGATAAATAGTTCCGATTAATTCCATCACAGCAGTTGAAATCTTTCTTGTCATGAGTTCTAATGCATTAAATTTCGTTTGGTTTTCCTGAATTTGACAAGAAATAAGAATTATCTTCTTGAAGTAATATTGAAGGTGCACAGCGAGATCAGGGACACTCGAATTTGCTTTCAACAAAAACTGCAATGTATATTTTGCTAAGCTCAAACATGCACTAAAGTCTTTCTTGGAGACCTATTGAATAAATAAAGTGCTGTTCATTTAAAAGCTTTGTTTGCATCCTGTTGTTGAATGATCATTGTGTCAAAACCAGCTATAGTAATTCACTGCACATACAGGTGATGGCGTTCAGGGTAAATTCTTTTTGTAGCACAGGAAGTACTTTCTCTCAGCACAGTGTCTGGCCTCCAAACTTCCCCCGTTGTTCACGCTCAAGACTCCACAATAACGCTGCTCACTGGGGCATTTGGGCAGGTGAGTGTGCAGCATATCGGCCCCTGTTGTCCACAGCCAAGTCCCGGCCAGGAAACGCAGACCAACCCAGACCTCCAGGGAAACAACAGGACATAATCAGACATCTCTCGAAACAGTAATCCATCAATGACGATCAACGTCACTTGATTCATGCAAAACTTTCAAAGTAGAAGTTCCTGCATGGATACCCCCATCCCAACACACCCCCACTCCTCAATACCCATGAACTGTAAGTCAGCAGCATCGACTGCACAAAGACCCAAGTTTCACTGTTGTTTGGCATAAAGGAGACTTCGGAACTAGTTTCTTGAAGAGAGAGAGAGAGAGAGAGAGAGAGAGAGAGAGAGAGAGAGAGAGAGAGAGAGAGAGAGAGAGAGAGAGAGAG
>JASSRZ010001242.1:0-10588 GCA_032164315.1 Malacoctenus gilli
GTGTGTGTGTGTGTGTGTGTGTGTGTGTGTGTGTGTGTGTGTGTGTGTGTGTGTGTGTGTGTGTGTGAGAGAGAGTTTGCAACTTACATATCTTTTTTGACTTTCAATGTACCATATAATAGTGAGCTTTAGCATCTTAGGGCTCCCCGTTCAGTCACTTCTCTGTGTGAGCAAAGCATTGTCCACCTCCAGTGTTGAGCTGGGCACCAAAAGCTGAAGCTGACTTAAACGATGATTCATAAACATCTCCATCTCATCATGACCTTTTTTGAGGCAACACATGCCACTCAAGCGTTGAAAGGTGATTGGTGGCAGATTTGGCATCAGTCACTATGTTCCTGAGGTCTGTGGCACAAATTTGAGTTACTTGATTCCATGAACTGGTTCAGATTTACTTGAAAACAGCAATGGAAAATGAATTGAAAATTACTTGCTTGTGCTTGTTTTTTTTGTCAATGACACCATGGTTAGCTGTCTGCCTTGCAGCAACATGGTCCTGGGGTTCCTGGGAGTGGACCAAGATGGAGTTACGGACGTAAACCATCCAGCCTGCCAGGTAAGAACTTCTTCAAACCTCATGAGGGTGACCGCATAAAAAGAGCGGAGAGCTTCCATTCCCTCTTGAGTGTAATCTTCCCAGACTAGATAGATGGATGGATGAAAGACTCTGGGGAACTTTTTTCTGAACAGGTAATTTTATTAGGTACTTTTTTTTTTTTAATGCTTCAATTCAATGTGTTGTTACAGTTACAGTTCGTAAAAGCTTTCCAATGAAGAGTTTTGCAAACTCAGAGACTTGTTTATTTGTGGTCTCATCAGGATTCAGTGAAAAACTATTCACTGGTTGATTCACCTTCGAACTCCATCTTGCCAATATAACAGTGCCGATTATGATGGAAATTGTGGTGAGTCAAAAAATTATAATGACCTTTGAATGAGTTATTACACTTTTAAATTCATAATGACTCCAGCTGATACAAATCTGACTACCAATGGGGGCATAAGCCACTTCAGGATGACAATAAACAATGAATAATACCAGGACAAGGACTGCTTTTTAACTCAATTCAGACCAAAACTGTTGATAATTTTACTGATACAACATACAATCACAGTGGTTAAGACTGGCTTAAAATCGGTTCCACCATTGAAACATTCAGTTTGATAATGGATATTTAACTCCTACACATCTCCAAAATTAATTCTGATCATTCCAGTCTCATTTGAAGGGCCCTCGTTCATGCCAATTTACCAAGTATTAAGTAGATTTCTCGCTCATCATCTTAAATAGTATAAATCTGTCAGATAATAATTATTTCCACTATTCAGCTGCAATTTTCCTCTTGGTGAATTACTGATTAAGTGATCATGTTCCACATCAGAGGAAATCACAGAAAAATGATTGTGACCTGCGTTTAGTCTGAGATGCAGATTTTTCAAACAGACCTGGATGTAAGGGTGGAGAAGTTGATGTCACACCTCTGAGGAGTTTGCTGAAATTCATATTTGTGTTAATGTAAACCAGGTGCTTTGAGCTCAAGATTCTCTTCAAACACATCAAGTACCCATGTATCCACTGAATGTCCTCTTCCTTTCCAAGGAGCCCTCGAGGTCTCTTGGATATAGAACAGGGGGCTGCTGGGGGTCACTGAGTTATATTGTTCCCTTCTTGTGGCATCTTTTAGCTGCGAAACATGCAGCAATACATCACAATTAGAGTTATGGGACGCAGAGTCTTTTTTATCTTTTTGTGAATTAGGCTTGTGACTAAAGTCTGTGTGTGTGTGTGTGTGTGTGTGTGTGTGTGTGTGTGTGTGTGTGTGTGTGTGTGTATGTCTTGTGTCTGTGTATGTAATCCAACCCCAATTCCCTGAGTCCGTGGGCCAGCTGCTGTAAAGTAAAGCACATAAGAGGTCTGTGTTCTCCTGCTCATCTTGATAGCCTGAACTGGGTTTTTTGACCCTAAAGCGCCCACCCCACCCCGCCCAAACCTTGTGCCCTGTGCAGAACACCTGGGGTCTGGAGGAGGAAGACGACGGCGAGGGGGAGAATGACCTCATCGATAAAGAGCAGAGTGAGAAGATGGAGACGGAGCAGCCTCAGAAGAGTGGCGGAGATGTGGTGGAAATATCTGACAGTGAGGAAGAGGAGGTGGTCATACTTCATCAGTACAGGACTGTCAACTCAAATGACAGGCAAAGGATAGTGCACAAACTCACAAACACAATCATAGGGAAGCAGTGTGTGAATATCAGGACACTTCTGGTGTGAACCTTAGTTCGACTTCATTTGTTTGATGACCTCTAGCTTCCCCCTTTTCTGAGTGACTTAAGGTTTGGTGCCATTCATCTGACAAGTTGAACACCACAACATCGCGGAGCTCTCTTTGCAGGGAAAGCACCTTTTAACTTCTAAAAAAGAATGTTACTTTCACAAGACAACTTACCTTTGATAGGAGTTTGCTGTACCAAATAACACCTTTGTTGCTCATTTGATCTGAGATTTTCCACCGAAGCACTTTTTGTCCTCTTGCCTTGTCATCAGAGATGTTCTGGCTTTCCTGTCTTACAAGATCAAACTACTCTCAAACGACTGCTCACCGTTGATCCAGCTGTGAGTTTGGACTTTTAGCAGAAATGAGGTCTGTGTGGTTGTAAAAGGTGGTCGATGGATTGCTCTTAAACAGAACCTCCATTTGAATTTTAAGGAACAGGAAGAGCTTTGTTTGCACTTTGGTTTGTCAAACACAGAAAACTCCTCTGCACATTGCATTTTCAAACAGTTACATTGTAAACCGCACTCCCTTTGGCTTCACTTATCAAAGCCTGTGGTTCTGTGGTCTGATGAGAAATCCCTGAATATGTGCACTGATATGGAAAAACTCAACTCTAACACAATGAAGACAGAATTAAACAGAAAGTCTGACACGGGAAGTATCGGCTGCTTGTTTACTGGGATAAATCGTCTCCCTGTGGAAGCTTGTTTTCCCACTGAACCGTTATGAATGGCAGCAAATAGTTTTCTCGAAAGGAGGGAAGACAAGCGCTCTTATCTACGGCTCTGCCGTCTGTGAAAACTGCCACTCTAATCACACATTCGACCCATGCAGGAACGACAACAAGCAGAAGGCCTGTGCTGTGAAAGTTTCCAGCTCAGACCGGCTTTCACAAGTAGAGAAGTTAAAACTATGCACATGAAGCCTCTCAGCGCCTCCCTCCCACTGTACTGACATCTGATCCCACCTTTCATCTTCTGACCATCTTACTTTAACTCCCTCACTGCCTCTCACTGCACTGGTGTGTGGTTGCTTAACTGCTTTTGTGAGTGTCTGACAAAATGTGATAGTACTGGATATTACTGAAAATAGTTCACCCAGTGGGGAGTCTGCGGCAAAGGGAAAGTTATTGAAAAGCAACCAGCGAAAAGAAGCAAAGGCAGAATACCGATAGCCTAAACAATTTCACAAAACTACCACTGTTTTCTTTCATCCCTGTATTTTCCACTTCTGCATCACAAGACTTTTCTTTCAGCTTGGTTATCTCATCAGGCATGGTTGCCTTCATACCTTCATTTGCAATGTCAGATGTTATTGGATAGGCTGACCTGAGCATGCTGAATCATAGGTAGAGTCAAGGCTAGTGCAATAAGTTACCATGCAGAAGGTGATTTACTATCCTTGAATGTATCTTTGGCTGTTTGCGTCTGTTTTTACCCTGTTAGATACAAACTGCTTCTATAGTGTCCTCAAGATGACAGCAAGTCAAACTGCAATTCTTAGACATGTGAGTAAGAATGTAGCATCAAATGCTGCGCTCAACTTGTGAACACGCAGTGAAACTCAATAGCAAAAAACATATAATACACAAGAAAAGTAAAGTTTGTGTCATGGTTCTGTTCCTTGTGTAGGCTCTGCAGATCTGTTTTGTGTTGTGTTTGTTTGTCTTCTGCAGGTCAAGCTGTGGCGGAGGGTGTGGCTGGTTAGTTGCAGCCGACGAGGCACACCAGTTCACACTCTGCTCATCAGCCGCAGTTGAAAAGGCCTGCCCTTCTTTTTGGAGGGTGTCAGATCATTCCTTCTTGTTCGTGTGCTGGCAGCTCTCTCAGTCTCCTTGCTTCTTGTTGTGTGGTTGAAGATAGATTTTTGTTCAGCCTATTTTGGTGTCCTTTGCTCGCTTGTGTTTTCAGCTGGAGCAATGAAACTGTTGATTTTGGAACTTTCGTGTCAGTCTCTGCTCCTTGGGGTCCAAGCTTGATCAACCCTTAAGAGAATGATCTGACCTCAATGGACCCCGCAGAGACTGAGGGTTTCCGGCAGGCGTTGGCCTGTCAAGGGGCCCGTGTTGGAGAGCACGAGAGAGCTCTTCAGGAGATCATGGACTCGCTCAACAGACTCGGCTCCAGCATTTCTCAGCTCGACAGCCGTTTGGATCTACTATCCACTCCGCCTCCTACATCCACCGCTCCAGCCCCTGCTCCAGCACCGGTTCTTCTTGCCTCCGAACCCAGCCAGCCTCGGGAACCCTTCATTCCCACACCTGTCAGGTACTCAGGAGTTTTAGGGTCATGCAGGGAGTTTTTACACCAGTGCTCACTTGTTTTTAACCAGCAGCCGTCAACTTATGTTTCAGACACATCCAGAGTAGCATTTATTATGAGCTTGTTGTCTGATAAAGCTGCTGCTTGGGCTGTAGCAATGGCCAACAATAATTCTCCTGTGTGCAGTAATTATTTGTTGTTCACTGCAGAGATGCGGAAGGTTTTCGATCATCCTGTACAAGGAAGGGAGGCCAGTAGTCGGCTCCTTTCCCTGCGTCAGGGTTCAGACCCTGTAGCCCTGTACTCGATTGACTTTCGCATTCTCGCAGCCAAGAGTGGATGGAACAAGAGTGCTTTACAGGGGATTTTTCTTCGCGGGTTAAATGACGAATTAAGACAAGTTAGCCGCTAGGGATGAGAGTGGTTCGTTGGATGAATTAATTTCCCTAGCTATTCGCCTAGATAACCGTCTTCGTGAGAGACGTAGGAAAAGGACAGCCAGGGAGAGAGTTCCTGTTCCCCTCTCACGGCCCGGACCTCCTCAACTGCAGCAACCACATCTCCAGCCACCTCATTCCGGAGTTTCTTCACCACCTGCTTCATCATCTTCCAACGCTGAGGAACCCATGCAGTTGGGGAGGATGAGACTCGCAGCCGCAGAACGGCAACGTCGCTTTGCACTAAGACTCTGCATCTACTGTGGCCAGGCGGGTCACATGAAGGCACATTGCCCAGTTCTGCCAAAAAAGCAGGCTCATCAGCGTCTGGAGGGGTACTGGTGAGCCATACGTCTGCTGAATCACCCTCCTCTAACCGGCTGGTCCTCAAAGGTACTGTTTCCTGGGAACAAGTCTGATTGCCCTTACAAGTTTTGGTAGATTGTGGTGCGGATGAAAGTTTTATTGACAGTAAAGTTATCCATAGTGCCAACTTATCCTCTAAGCCCCTTGGTGAACCCAAGGATGTGTTTGCTCTCTATGGGCGCCTTTTAGCTCGGGTGACCCATCGTAACGCCCCTTTATCCTTGTTACTGTCTGGAAATCATCATGAAGTGATTTCCCTCTACATCATTTCTTCCCCCTGTGCCCTGTTAGTGTTAGGTCTCCCATGGTTAAAGCTCCACAACCCGCCCATAGACTGGTCTTCCTCTGCCATCACCAACTGGAGTCTATTCTGCCATTCCCATTGTCTGCATTCAGCCACTCCTGTGTCCAGCACTTCCACACCAACTACGCCTTCGCCTGTGAACCTCTCCTCTGTTCCCTCGGAGTACCATGACCTGGGGGAGGTTTTTAGCAAGGATCGTGCCTCATCCCTACCCCTCATAGACCTTACGATTGTGCAATCGACTTGCTCTCTGGTGCTTCTTACCCTTCGAGTAAACTATATAACCTGTCCCTACCTGAGAGAGAGGCCATGGAGACCTATATAGCAGAGTCGCTTGCTGCTGGACTCATTCGCCCCTCATCTTCACCGATAGGGGTGGGATTCTTTTTTGTTAAGGACGGGACACTGCGGCCCTGCATTGATTATCGGGGCCTAAACGACATCACCATCAAGAACAAATATCCCTTTCCACTCATGGTTTCGGCCTTTGGCACTCTCCACCAGGCGACCATCTTTACGAAGTTGGATCTTTGTAATGCCTATCACTTAATTCGAATCAGGGAAGGGGATGAGTGGAAGACTGCTTTTAACACTCCTATTGGTCATTTTGAGTATTTGGTTATGCCTTTTGGACTCACCAATGCCCCAGCTGTGTTCCAGGCATTGATTAATGATTTACGTGATGTACTTAACCAATTTGTGTTTGTATCTGGATGACATCCTTATTTTTTTCCCACACTTCTCAGGAATATGTCCAGCATGTCGGACTGGTCCTTCAACGACTGCTAGAAAACAGATTGTTTAAACCTGAGAAGAGTTTCATGTTTCCTGTTTTTTAGGTTTTGTTGTGAAGGGGCAAATTAGTTCCGACCCTGCCGAGGTCCAGGCAGTGGCCGAATGGCCCACTCCGACCTCTAGAAAGGATCTCCAGCGATTTCTAGGGTTTGCAAATTTTTATCGTAGGTTTATCCGGGACTACAGTAAGGTTGCGTTGCCTCTAATCGATCTCACTTCCAACAAGGTCCCTTTGAGTGGTCCCCTGCAGCAGAAGCTGCTTTTGTTAAGTTGAAGTGTTTGTTTTCATCTGTTCCTGTTTTGTCTCACCCTGATCCTGCTGTTCAGTTTGTGGTAGAGGTGGATGCCTCAGAGTCAGGGGTGGGGGCGGTCCTCTCCCAGCGCTCTCCTTTGGACCACAGGATGCAGCTGTGTGCGTTGTTCTCCTGTAGGTTATCGCCAGCAGAGAGGAACTACGACGTGGGAAACGGAGAGCTTGTGGTGGTTGTCCTAGCCCTTGAGGAGTGGAGGCATTGGTTTGAGGGCTCGTCTCTCCCGTTTGTGGTCTGGACAGACCATAAGAACCTGTCCTATCTCCGTTCCGCCCACAGCCTCAACTCTCGCCAGGCTCGGTGGGCCCTCTTCCTTGGATGTCTTAACTTTACTCTCACTTACCGGCCTGGGTCTCGGAATGGCAAGCCTGATGCACTGTCGCGTCAGTTTGCTCCGTCGGGGGACGATTCTTTGGAAACTATCTTGCCCCCTGCCTGTGTTGTGGGAGCAGCCAGGTTGGACATTGAAAGACTTGTCCAGCAGGCCCAAGAAAGTAGTGTTTCGCCTGAGGGTTGTCCACCAGAGTGGCTGTTTGTGCCTCCAACTCTCCAGACTCCTGTGCTCCAGTGGGGGCATGATTCCAAATTAGCCTGCCACCCCGGGGTTCATCGGACTCTGGCTTTCCTGCAACAGCGCTTCTGGTGGCCCTCTGAGTGCAGACACTAGATTGTCTCTGCTTGTCCTGTCTGTGCCCATAGCAAGGCGTCTACCGTGCCTCTGCTGGTCTCCTTCGCCCCTGGCCTATCCCTCATCGACCGTGGTCACACATAGCGGTGGATTTTGTCACTGGCCTGCCTCTATCAGAGGGAAATGCCACCATATTGACTGTTGTAGACCGCTTTTCCAAGACTGTGCATTTTATTCCTCTGCCTAAGTTACCTTCTGCTTTTGAGACCACTACTCTGCTAATCCAACGTGTTTTTAAGTTACATGGCATTCCCCAGGACATTGTTTCGGACAGAGGTCCATAGTTCTCCTCCCGGGTGTGGAAGGCGTTCTGCGAGGCATTGGGGGCGTTGGCCAGTTTGTCATCTGGTTACCACCCACAGACCAATGGCCAGACAGAGAGGGCGAATCAGGACCTGGAAGCAGCTCTTCGTTGTGTGGTGTCGCAGAACCCTGTTTCCTGGACGACCCATCTTCCCTGGGTCGAGTATGCCCACAACTCCCTGGTTTGCTCTGCCATTGGTATGTCCCCGTTCATGGCCTCTACTGGGTTCCAGCCCCCACTTTTCCCAGCTCAGGAGAGCGACATGGCAGTCCCATCAGTACAGGGACACCTCCGGCGTGCTCTGCGGGTTTGGCGTGAAGCCTGTGCAGCTCTCACCCGCACGGCCGCTCGGAACCAGAGATTGGCAGACCGTCGTTGAACCCCGGCTCCCAATTACCAGCCCGGCCAGGAGGTTTGGCTGTCCTCTTGGGACCTTCCGCTTCAGGTGGAGTCCAGGAAACTGGCACCCAGGTACATTGGACCGTACGTGATTGACCAGATCATCAACCCCAGTGTGCTTTGACTGAAGCTACCTCTGTCTCTGAATGTCCACCCAGCTTTTCATGTCTCCCTTCTGAAACCAGTTTCTTGTAGTCCTTTGTGCCCCCCAGCCGAACCCCCCTCCGCCCCCCCGGATCATTGATGGCCACCCTGCTTTCACTGACAATTGTTGGATGTACGGAGGTGTGGTAGGGGGTTTCAGTACTTGGTTGATTGGGAGGGTTATGGTCTGGAGGAATATTCCTGGATCTCTCGTTCCCTTATTTTGGACGATGACCTCCTGAGAGATTTTTAGCATAAAATTGCTGGCATAAGCTTTATAAGCATAAACAACCACAAGAGAACCTTTTTAACTATTTATATATAGTGGTTCACAGGCGAAAGAATGCATGTCGGTGACAGTGACACTTAACATGTCGGAGTTTAAAAAAAAAAAAAATGTTCCAAATGGATTCCAAATCCAAATCCACACAACCACAGCAAACAAGCTTCTGACAGCTTCAATGACGTGATGGTAGTCATTTGATGATGTAACATCTGATTGCCAAATAAAGCACGATTCCATTCTTTATGAAACGGGTGGCGACACTCACCTGATCCTTATCAAGGCTTTATATCTGCCTGTGGGGGGGACTTTTTAGTTAAACTTTGTCTCAATGTAACTTGAGTCTGAAAAAATGCCCAGGAGGTTTAAAAAAAGGTTTTCTCTTATCAGTAAAGCCTCTATCAGTTTAGTTCAAACAAACAATAGCTCTCCTTTGGTTTCTGCTCCATGGGCGCTCTGTCTGATCTACAGGGGGAAAAAAGTGCAAGTGACAACACATGCACACAGGAGTACAAGAATGAGCATTTAGCTTGTGCTGAAGCATTTGGCAATCATGGAAAGAATGGAGTGCCCTCAATCTAGGCACAGAAAGAACAGTGATCCTGTGAGCTGAAAGATGCACACCTGACTGTTACAGTAAATAGAGAAAGAACAAAAACTCTTAAAAAAAAAAGATGATATGAGGAAAAATGTAGAGATGGTGAGGCCAAAGCAGAGAGAAGCTGCAATATAGAAAAAAATGTACAAAAGGTTCAAACAGGTGAGGGATGAAGCACCTCTCCTGGCTTGAAATTGTCCTTTCCAGACACAGTAAATAACTTCCAGCAACAAATGATTAGCATACACTCCTTCCACTATGTTGCACACTGTGGTTGAAATGCATTACTTAACATATGAAGGCAAACATGATGAATGGATAGAATGCACTTTTTGCACATCTGTCAAATATAGTCCTCTCTGCCTGCCACATGTAGATGCACTAAAGCTGCTGTTACACAATTTAACAAGTTTTTCACAGGTTTGCACAAAAAAGTTTCCTTTATGTCAATCAAAAAGGATACTCTTTTGGAGCCATCTTGATACTGTGCAGAAGATACCATGCCTTTCAGTTCCCAAGCATGCAGACAACAGATCTCTGAGAATAATGGGAGCACATGACAGACATAGTTTGAGGGAGCATTTGGATTTTTTTTTTAGAGAAGAACAAAATTATTTTGGTCATCTTGTCTCAGATTACAAACTTGGAAACTCAGTCATGTGTTCATGGCAAAACTCATATGGGATTCCTGCCATCAGGTGACCAAGGTGTCCACTGTGTTAATCCAGCCTAGACTTCGAGGGAAGGTTAAGGTACACATTAGCTCTTTGCACAAAGTTATGTGATTGTGCGTGAGGCTTCGCAAAGTAGCTCTCTCTCTCTTTCGGGCTGAATAACACAAGAAAGTGAAATGGCCTCTCTGTCTTACTATCAAACAACTGGTAATCAGCAGCTTCGCTCTAAATCTGGAGGCTTCGGCACCGGCCTTCAAAAGCCCCAATCAGCATCTCCCGGCGCTCTCTCTCTCTCTCCCACCCACGAACATCTTTTTCCCTATTCCTCTCTCTTACCCCCTTTCTCACTCGGTCTCTGACTCCCTCAAGCCTCTCTCCACCCACTCTCTCTCTTTTCATCTCTCTCCAGTCATTTCCTCCCTCCGCCCCCCTCCCCCCATCCTCAAGCTAATTGAGGCAGGTGGCTTCTTTTATTCCATCTTTCCAAACCTCCCAACGTCACAGTTACCAGGCTTCTCTATTACATTGTGTGTGTGTGTGTGTGTGTGTGTGTGTGTGTGTGTGTGTGTGTGTGTGTCGGTGTGGGAGTGTGCGTGTGTTTGTGTGAGTTTATATGCAGTTTTCGTCTTGCGCAGAATCGAAATCAACGACTTTGTATTAAATAGTCTTCATGCAATCTGTGTGTGTGTGTGTGTGTGTGTGTGTGTGTGTGTGTGTGTGTGTGTGTGTGTGTGTGTGTGTGTGTGTGT
>JASSRZ010001244.1:0-10581 GCA_032164315.1 Malacoctenus gilli
GTGTGTGTGTGTGTGTGTGTGTGTGTGTGTGTGTGTGTGTGTGTGTGTGTGTGTGTGTGTGTGTGTGTGTGAGGTGCGCAGCGGCGCAGAGAGTGTCCTTTGAAATGATTTTTCTTCCAGTTGGAAGAAAAGTGTGTGAATCCTTTGGGATGACTTGGATTTGCTGCGAAAAATTGGTCAGAAAATGTGTCATAATCTTTATCTAAGTTCTTCATTGACAGCAAAAAGAGCAGGCAGTTCTGCTTGAAATAATACAGTGCAAAAAATTATATGTTTTTATGTTTTTAATGGACAGAACATTGGAATATTCACAGTGAAGTGTAAAAAAGAAAAACTGTAAGTGGACCTTTGGATCATTGGCTGACCCTCTGTTGGCACCAATAAATTCAGCTGGTTGGCTCCTGACGTGCACATCAGACGTGCTCAGACTTCTGTTGCACTTCAGATGGACCTATGGCATTTTCCTGCACAAGTCCTGACAAACTTGTTTGATTTGTTTCCATCAGTGACAGCAATCCGAGGTAAATCTGAGGCAACAATGCAGTGCTGAACCATGATGCTCCCTCCACCATGCTTCCCTGTTGAGGTGATTGTTTGAGGTGTTTCATCCTTTGCTTGGATCTGTTGCCAGTAGTGCTTTGGAACATTCCGATGCTCTTTTGCAAGCTCCAAACGTGCAGCCATGCCTTTTTATTTGGGACAGCAGTGGCTTCCTCCTTGGTGTCCTCCAAGAAACTCCTCTCTTGTTTAATGCGTTACTTATTGTAGTTTTGTCACCTAACTCATCAGCATGTGCCAGGGCCTTCTGGAAGTCTCTCTGGGATTAATCTTCTTCCTTATCGTAGTCTGAGCTGTGCTCCCGCCGTCCTTTTTACAGGCTGACCTCGTTTAGGGACAGTAACAACAGTGCTGAACTTTCTCCATCTGAGGACAGTCCGTGTCTTTGTGGACTCATGGACATCAAGGCCATCAGAGACACTTCTGTTACCCTCTGCAGCTTCATGCGAGTCTACAGTTCTTGTTTATGAGTCTTCTGACAGCGACTGTGGTGCATGGTTCACAGCAGGCAATGCTTCTTGAGATCGGCTTCACCCAAAAATGTTGTGCAGCGCAGCTTTAACCGACCCATCCGATCTCATCACTTTGACTGGACTCCAGCGTCGCGAGAACCTACAGATTCACAGTTTTTCTACCCCGCACTGTGATTTTTGGACATGTCGTGGCCGACAAAAACTTTAAAACATATGATCTTTGTGCTGAGATAGTTGGAGAGGACTGTATTTGTTTGTTGTTATAACTTAAAAGAAGATCAAGAGAGATTTACACAGAAATACAGGTAATTGAAGAAGGTTCTCACACTTATTGCTGCAACTGTAACTCATCAATACAATTACGAGCAGTGGTTGTTGTCTCCTAAATCAGCTCACGTTTTTTTTTTTTTTTTTGTCTTGACTTTAATGAGGACAAAAGTCCGTAATATTCTCACCACGACTGTGCTTTTTCTTGCCACTGTAGAATAACTGTTATTACTATTAAATCCAATTACTGGAAAAGTTAAAGTAAGCGATCTTGTGTATTGGAAAAAAAAAATCCAACAATCCGCTCTGAAAGTAGCCTAATTTGTGTGTAAATGCAGAATTTAATGCTTCCCCAATGTGATTAATTCCCTCGCATTCCCAGACAAAATGTGGAGGAGCTGCCCCCGCTCCCCACACACACACACACTCCGTCAGCGTGACCCAACCCCGGTCATGTGGAGGAATTGCCTCAGTGGTAATCCAGCCATAGACTGGAAACAAGCTTAGTTGCGAAAAAGAAAAAAATCTTATCAAACTGTTGAATTTATAATAGCATTATGTTTCGAATAAATAGCATTATTGCAGATTAATTCCTAAATGTGCGCGACGAGCTGCGAAGTGTTTGTTCCGACCTTTAGCAGGCCTGGCGAAGGCGAAGTGTCGCGGCGAGAAAGGTCGGCTTCAGCTGGCTTTATAACGGCTTCTTTCTGCCACCTGCCCCACTGAAGGGCTCAATTTGAGCCTTAAAAACAAAATTTGGCCAATATACACTTGAAGATTATGAAAGTAATTACTGAACAGCAAAAAGAGAAATGCATGTGCTCGGAAACAAGTTGATTGTAGGAACTTAGTAAATATTCTAATTTTGGGGGGGGGGTAATTATGTTCCAAGATCCCCTTTTAAGCAATTACACTGCACTGAAATGCCACATTGTTAGGAGTGTTTGTGACTTCTATTTTACTGGAAAGCAGCGCAAGAGCCTTCAGCAGCACTTGTACCCTGATCTTTTGTTTCTCCTGTAATTCTAAATATTTAGAGAAAGAGTGCTTCAGTGTCAAATTATAAACGCATGTGAGGTAAATGTTGCCTGTCCTTTAATATAGCAAATTCTAAGTACTTTCTTCAACTTGTTTTAACACAAACTTTTTTTCTGAGTGCAGTTTAGTGAGACTATGCTGTGAGATATCATCACTGGACAGATACTGTGTTGCGTAGATTGAACAGTAAAATGCTCAGACAAGTTTTGTGTTTGCACGGATTTATGACGCTGTGTTTTAACTGTCTGCAAATGTTTAGTCGAATGTTACCACACTGCACTGCTTCACCTGACACGGGGACGTGATAAAAGGTCGCAGTGACCTGATCGCCGCTGCGTTCACTGTCTGTCTGCCTGTGGCTGCAGCCGGAGCATCGTTTCCTTACCGTCATATGACGGTCCCAGACACTATTTGGCGGAAAGAAGCGTCGGCGCTTTCTTCGGTGCGCTGCGCGCATTGCGCAGACTGCTGCGTCCCCCCTACAGGTACACTACGTAAATTGCGTAAGAAGAATTCGTGAATGCATTGACCTCCCGTGCATTGACGTAAAGCAGGCGGAGTTTTTTTTTTGGTACCGAGCGGAGAGGAGATGCACACGGCACTCGAGTGAGGTAACTATATAAAAAAACCCCATTTGTTATCATTCACTCCCACAACATGGACCCGGGCAGCGTTTGCTACGGCGGGTGGCCGTCACCAGCCGCTGCCGTGAACACTCGTGTCGGGATATTTAGACCCCTTGTCGTATTGTGGCGCTTTGTAGACGGTTGAGCTAATTTCCCGGGAGTCGTCTGCTAGCTAACAGCGGCAGCTTGAATTGTTGCCCTCCTTTGCGTGCTAGCTTTAGCTTTAGCCTGCCCGCGAGACGCTGCTTTGTGAGCGTAAAGGAACCGGCAAGCTTTGGACGTGGTATCTCGTGGTGTTGTTGGGAGGTGTTGGAACGCTTGGTAATCTCGGCTTTGAGTTGGTGAATTGTCCGTTTTGTGAGTTTAATCGGCGTCGTGTTGCGGTCACGTTTCAGTGACCCGGGGTAGCTCGGTTTAGTGTGGTTTTATGCGGACCACGTGTAGCGCACGTCCCTCCCTCTGTGGATAGTTGACGGGGACTGTCTACTGTATGTAACGAGGGTTTCAAATCGACTTTAATTGTTTGGGTTTTGTTTTAAACCTCGTCCGTGTTGGCTTTGTACACTGACAGCAAAGCGGATGCGCTTCAGTGTGTGGTCGTGTCCACGTCAGGGATTTGAACTCTGCATCCGCATGAGTTAGTCACAGCTCGGAGGTATAAAGTGCTAAGTATAGTGAGCTGATGTGAGGGCACTGAGCATGCAGAGCAGCAGCTGTTGCACACATTTGTTGGAACAACACGATGGAGCCTTTGGCTTTGTTCTGTTATACCAACCTGGTCTGGGACTCAAGTGTCATCGGATTAGAGTTTTGACACACACAAACATGTCCACAAGCACAACTCTGAAGGCTTCCTTCATAATCTACCTCAGTGAATAAATAATCAGTGTCGTTTCAGCCCAGGATTAGGGCCTTCTTCTGTGCTGTCTGCGTGTTCTCCCTGCGTTGGGGTCTTTTCAGTTCTGAAAGTTGATTCTTGTGTCTGCCGTCCTGTCAGATATTTCCATTTTGTGACCCTGTGACCAAAATGACCTGTACCACCTGTGACCCTAGCTTGGTGAACAAGTTACCTTCAATTTTTAAATAGCTTTTCAGCTTTTGCTTGTGTCCAGTTTTGAAACAAAAACTGTACAGCACGTTTCCCTTGTCAGTATTTTTCGCGTGTACTTCAGGGGTACAGGAAGAGGAAATAAGACTACCACTGAGATGCATACTTACTACTCACTTTTGTTTCCTGTAATCACATTGTTGATCTTTCTTTGTTCATTCAGTTACATATTAGACACTGTATTGCTTGCTTTTTATTTTATCTTTATTATTAGATTTTTATCAGCTAAAATCAAACACAATGTCATTTTAAATTGTGCATCAACTTCACACCTCCCATTTTCCTGGCGACCCAGTGAGGTTTTAGACAGGAAGTTGTGACTGATGAGTGTTATGAGTCTACACTTCATTTTCCACGAAATACACACCCTGGTCTATGCTAGCAGGTTTAAACATGCCCTTAAATTATTGTGTGATTTGTCGACTCACAGGTTCAGAATCTGTTTCCAAGTGGATGATTGAGATAATTCAACCGGTTTAACAATCTTCAACCTGGCTAATGGGCTGAGTAGTTGTCACTGGCAATATGTGTTTTAATGATAGAGCATTCACAATATAAAGTAAATATGCTGGAGATGCTGCACGCACACTCACTGGCCCCTCTGAAAATGACTGCATAATTTAGCCACACAAAAAAGAGCCATCACTTTGTAAAAGCATCTTTACTGATACAATTCATTCCATGTGCTCCTTTCCATACCTGAAATGCAGAATGCAAAAAATACTTTAAAATAATGTTAACACGTCACTGGACAGCTTTTTGTGACATATGAGAAAAAAGAAAATGTTCCATTTGTAGAAGTTGCGGGTCCTGTCTTAAATAGGCCAGGTGCATCTTCAATGAACCGATTGCATGCAATTCAAACACATCTGTCAGGAGGCACACTGAGGAGAGCTTCCTTTTTCTCTTCCGAGCGTTGGCGGAGCATTCGCACCATAACCTTTCATTAGGGAAACTTTCACAGCCAAGAGCGGGAGTCAATTCACAGACCTGACAGGATCGGGATTCATAGCTATAAATGTGCATCCTAGAATTACCATAATGCTGTCAGAAACGTTTCCTGGTCTCCCTTTTCTATCAGGTGAAACCCCTGATTTCCAAGCAGCATGGTCTCAACATGCAACACAGGCCTTTTGTTAGGAATTAGCAGTCTTAAACTAAGCTGAGGTGTCTTTGGGGTTATTCTCTCCCGCTTCACACAGACCCTCAGAGAGAAGCAAAACATTACCACATGATCCCTGAGTCGCACTCCAACCTTGTGCCTTCCTATAGAGATGGAATTTTCCTTTTGGTGTTAAGATGTTAACAAATGTTTTTTATAGGCTCTGTGTGCAAGCACCACTTCATGATTATAACGGATAGCTTGCAAGTTGGCCTCAGGGATTTTCCGAAGAGACCTCCGTTGTTGGGTTGTATGTTGTAAGTGATGCTTTTGACTTGCAGTCAACAACCTCTGAGATTCATATTGTTTACATGTCAAGTGGTACAGCAGAATGATCAAGGGGCATGGCAGTTCAGCCCATGAACCCTTGTGAGTTCACGCTTGTTTTTTCATTGAAATATGCACTACTATGTGAATACCGTGAGTAGAAAAATTGTTTTTTAGTCCCAGATCTGCTTGCTGAAGTCCTAAAATAGGCTTACAATATGGGGAGGAAAAAACATGGTTATTTATGGATTACTTGGTGTTGTAAAAAAGAAAGAAGGTAATTAGCGGTGGTTGTGGTACGACTTTGGTTCAAACTGGCTTGTGTGCAGTCCAAGTTTCCTTGAACTTTTTGTTGTTTCTGATTCAGTCAGAACCAATGTACAACATCAGGTTATTACGCTAAGCTATGCTAATGCTGAAAAAAGTCCGAAAATCCAAGAAATACCTTCTGAAAATATTGTTTTTCTACTTTGACCACAAATTACCCGTTGTTTACAATGGCACTTCAGACGCTGGCTCACAGCTCCCTGTTGAACACTTCAGTGAACTACATCGTCTGTCTCAATTATTACCACCATGTCTTTTTTCTATGCCGGCATCTTTTGCTCAGCTAAAAGTACCCGCATTATATTTTAATTTAAGTTTATGTTATTGCCAAGTCAATCATAGATCTTTTTTAATGTTTG
The DNA here is from genome assembly GCA_032164315.1 of Malacoctenus gilli. NCBI lineage: Eukaryota > Metazoa > Chordata > Actinopteri > Blenniiformes > Labrisomidae > Malacoctenus > Malacoctenus gilli. The sequence goes on from JASSRZ010001244.1 coordinate 6,186, forward strand.
TTTTGAAGCTTCCAGTGTCCACAAGCTGCTTTACATGTACCTATTTCTCATGAGGCTGTTTTTATTTTAGCACTTTGTATTGCTCTGAGAACAAATTAATATGCAGTTGAGGTATACTTGTTTGTTTGGTCTGTAGTAGGACAAGAAGAAGTGAAGTAATATCTGGCCTGAGAGCAACATTTGAACATTTTATTGTGGTTCTTCAAAGCCTTCAAGTGTTGACGTTGCTGCTGCTCAGTTGCCATTGTGAAAAGCCTGCGAGCACACACAGCTGCTGGTCTTCTTTTCACTTTGTGATGGGATGAAATAAAGTGTTCCTGCACTGTCGTCAAAGAGCCGTAGATGCTATTTCTATCACACATGTCACTAATGTACGGTTAACTGTCCTATTTCTGGGTAGTTTCATCTATTCCACCATGGAGTCAGTGAAACCAGTGTTCTCATCTCTCCCTGGCTGCTGTGAACTGAAAGCTTGACTTAGTCAGTCAGGCTCATCTTGTTGTGCTGGGTGTGGACCAGAAGAAGGTCTATGTTTTTATCAGCAGAAAGTTCTGGTAAAAAGTGGTTGTGTAAACAGTCTAATTTTATCAAGGCAAAGTGCTGAAAGTACAACTCAGAAGCACACATGTTCCTGCTCTCACACACACACACAAATATACTCGAGAAGTAGCGGGTCAGGTGGTTGATCATGGACCCACACACACACACACACACTCACACACTCACTCACTTACACACTTACACATACATTCCTTCCCTGTACCTCCCTGCCTCCGTCTACAAATGGGTTAAGTCGCCTGACTCAAAAACTTGAACCTGTTACCGTTGTTAGCACCGGTGTGAACATTTCATTTTGCTGCGGCGTGACCTGAACGTGGATTGTTAGTGATCAGAGGTAAGCCTCGCTGTGATTTTGACCCGTTTCTCTGTTTTACTTATCTGAGTCCAGTCGAGCCAGAGCGCTTTTGCACTGCATCGACCATGTTTCCAGGCCACGGAGCACAAGCTGTGCACCTGCGTCCCGCCACTGCAGGCTCATTTCACTTCGTGCTGTGGTTCCTTTATGTGACTGGCAGAAATGTTATGCCTCGTGCGAGAAGTGACAGCGCAACTTGAACTTGCAAAACCAGAACGCGGTGTTGTATTTGTTGTCACGCAGGAATCCTGTTTTATGGGAGAAGTTGGGTAAGGTCACGGCCTGCTTGTTTTCTCAAAACCTGCATGTGTCATGGGAGCCTGTTTTCCCAGAAGGGCTCTGGGAATTTGCTTAACCATATGGCGTGCCAGCAGTGTTTTCTTGGGAGGTTTGTCTTGCTTGCTCAGCCTTCTTCATTCTCATTGTCATTGAGGGCTCCTCGAAATGAGCTTTTTAAAAAAAAAAAAAAAAAAAAATCATTTGCCTTAATTTAATCGTGGCTCAGGCAGCTGATGACAGTACTTTGGGGTCAACTCAGACAAACATGTGTGGCTTCACCAACCACCTGTGCTGAGTCAGGGCTGAAATGAGGCTAGCTGAAAAGAAATGATACGTTCAACTAAACCACAAGCATTTCAGGTGTCTAATGTAGGACACTGCTGCATGGTGAATAACAAATCAACAGAAGAGCTTCTGTGAGCCAGAGGATTGTTGGCTTGACCAGTGGAAATGACCATCCGGAGCACTGTTTTGCAGCACAGGTAGACGGTTGTCTGTACTCTGACAGAAACCTCTGGAGTCGGGTGCTGTCACTGCTTCTACATCATAACAACTTAAAAGCTGAGCTGCAACACTCTGACATCTCTCTGCGCGAAAACAGTTATTATGCTCTCAGCCGCGCACGTCATTGTCTAGGATTTGTCACTCCGGTGGTGCTTCTCGCTCAACTGAGTCCCATCACACGGCTTCGGATCGTGGTCCTTCACAGTTCCCAATGACCATCTGCTGAAATTTGGGGCCATGTGGCGACTAGCATCTGCCCGCGCCTGCGAGCCTCAGGCCTTACTAAGAAAACCTTCACTCTCGCGTGTTCCTTTTTTTTGTTCTGGAGCTGCCCCCCAGCCCCACTATGTCGTTTAGCTCCGTGGCTGAACTGTGGGGATCAGAAAGCAGAATTAATCCTCTGATTTATCAGTCACAGGTCCAGGAGTCTGTTTTGCTTTTCAGTATGGACGTAGCACATTCTGAGGATCAAAGCATTACTATACTTGTTAAAAAAATTTACAGAATCTTAAGTTTGGTTTGTAAATAATTCTCAGGCTAACGACTCCTTTCATTACTTCATTTCTTATTCCGATAACCAATCCGACTAACCGTTTTTGTTAAACTAAACACGATGCGTTCAGTCATGTCTGGAATACCAGAGCAGATTGTTTTTCCCTGCAGATGTCGGCTTGCTACTGATATGAGAAGGATGTGCAAGGTCGTGTGAGAGTCATGTGAAGCAGCTTAGGGGCCGAAGTTGTTCTTTTCTTCCACAGAAATAACAGTTGCTCCTCAGACCATCGGAAACTATACGAGGGAATATTTTTTGAGGAGGAATATATAGAAAGAAGTTACTGTATGTTATGGTTTTTATAGTTTTGTGTTCCGGTCTCAAAACACTGAACAATCGATGCATTTACAGCGAGAAGCCGGCAGTGAACAAACACGAGGCTCATCACATTTACGTCACATAAACATAGGACTCATTCCAACACATGTTCAATTGTGTGGCGTCATTCAGACCACTTGAAAACACACCATGTACCACATCATTTGGTGGTATTTGCTGTCAACCAAAACCAAGCCATTTGAGCTGTTGGTTCAATTATTCAGTACACTTTCAAAGTCTGCTAAACAAAATTTAAAATGTCTTTGTTTCCAACACTTATTACGACTTCAAATAATTTCTCAAAGCAAACTGTAAGTAAGAACAAAAGAGTCTTATTGTAACCCGTTTTTCCTCTTCATTGTTCTTTGCAGAGTGCCACATTCAGAAGAGTTGTAAAAGCCCCTAACAGTGTTCGACCAAGACAGGGGGGACAAGTATCCGGTGAGTTATTACAGTGCTGCTGTTACCTGTATCATGATTAGATTATTTCCTTTTGTTAAAGAGGAGAGCTGTGATCGCTCCGTGATTACATCTCCAACAACTCAGTGTTCTTTGTATTCAAATTCATCACAGCTTGGAAGCCTGCTCAAAAGAAGGCTCATGATTGGACAAAGATCACACCTTGAAATGCATTTCCTCCGCTTGTGTTTGCATTCGTTCAAGTAACACACAATTAAACCGCAGATCGTCTTGTTCACTAAAGGGTAAACACCGGAGTCTAATCAGGAAACCCTGCAGGCTGCAGAGAGGGTGTGCTCTTATGAGTGGGATCGGATTTGTCTCGGCCTATCTGCTGCGAGGTTCATAGGTCACTGCTCTCACATGTTTATAAACACTGTCTTGTTGGTGAATCCGGTCCGTAACCACACTCAGCGTCTGCAGCCTTCAGTCTGAGTGCCGTCAATCAGATCCCAGGAATACTGAAATTGAGTAGGTTCCCATTCAAGCAGCACAGTGGTAAGTAACACACACACACTTCAGTTTTTTTACAGAATCAATTTTTAGTGTTTTTTCAGTGTTTAAACTTCTAGTTATTTTTAATTTTTTAAAATTTTGTTCAAAAATTAAATCCTGTTAGTTTCGATGTGAAAAAGCAAAAGCTTTGTCTTTTTTGCTTTTTCTCTGAGTTTATTCTTCTCAAGTAAGATGAACAAATGAAGGAATTGAATGTGTGCCGGCTCTTTGTCATGCAGATAAAACACGTGAATAATAAAGTGTCTTATCTTGTGATAAATTATTAATAGGTTGGGGGTTAATTAATATTTTGTTAGTTTTGCTACAAAAAGCTTCTAAATGTTCTCATGTGTTCAGACTCTAAACTATGTTTTAGAATCTCTCTCTGTCGTGTTGTTGTCCACAAACAAATCACTGATGTTACACTTCGCCGTTGTTGCTTTTTTTCTTTGTTTGTGGTGCTCCCACATGTCTGGAGTGCGCAGTGTGTTGTTGGCAGACTTGACAGCCATGAAGAGGCTCCATCACTTCCCCTTGTTTTTAACCGTTTCTGTGGTCCACACAACCCAAATTTACTCCCTCGCGATGGGCGAACTGTGAATCCAGTATAAACTAAACTAACAAGCATTTGTGTGTGGCTGCTGTATGCCATCCTGCCATTATCCAGCAGGACCCTTCAGCTTGCCTCCCTCCACCCTTCCCCCTCCCCCACCCCACATGCATCAACCACCCACAGGCTTCACAAGAGACCTTATGAGGGTCATTTGACTGGAGTGATATTGCTGCTTCAGGCTTTTGTAAAAGTGTGTGTGTGTGTGTGTGTGTGTGTGTGTGTGTGTGTGTGTGTGTGTGTGTGTGTGTGTGTGTGTGTG
>JASSRZ010001245.1:0-10573 GCA_032164315.1 Malacoctenus gilli
GATATAATGAAATACAGTGTTTGAGAAAAAGAGCTTGATGAATTTCTGTCATTGTGGACTTGCATACGAAGACAAAGCATCCAAAATGTGTCAAATAGGGCCACTTTGATCCAGGCGACTTCATACAAATCAAGAAACTTAAGAAACCTTTGACCTGGATGATAGAAAAGCATGCACACGAACAATGAAAACGTTTCATGACAATACACAAATAGTAAATGCACACTGAGTTTCTATCACCAATGTCTTCGATGAAGATGCTGCTTCAGTTTTTTCCTCTTGTATGATTTGTTTTTAATGTGGTACATTTCTGTACTGCTAATTACAGATAAGAAGCAGCCCAGTGAAACTGACAAGGGAAGCGATCCCAGCAAATGCATCTATGAGCTGAGGGACTGTCTGCATGAAGTGCTCTCTGACATCTTAGAGGTGGAGATGAAGGCCATTTATAATGAACTCTGGATGGAGGTAAAGTTTCTCTTTTGGTATTTTATTGCTGGAAAGGGTAGTTTCAGGAATGTCATCGTATAAAATCACCTCTTTGTAAGTGAAAGTGTAATCAGGAAGGAAAATGTGGGGCATGCATGAATGTTCTCTTGTAAAAATTGCAAAAAAATGTCTGTAGTTCCTTTACGAGCGATATCAAGCCAATTTACGCATGTGAAATGAAAGTAATTGTCTGGTAATTCTTTTGGTGTTGTTTTTAAACAGATTGTTTATCGAAAGCCTCCCTGGACTCTTGAAGATGTCTTGCACTGCTTTAAAAAGCACTGGATTGCGGTCTTTGGCTCCATTGTCCCACGGAAGCTGCTGCAAACTGTTGTATACCTCATCGACTTCTTTAAAGCAGGTATGCAACAGAAGGAGATTTAATCACAGGATTGCGGTAACTTCCAGATTTCCCTCGAACTTGATCATCCCAACCTTTCGTTTACTATCACATTTCATAAGAAAACAGCCGATGCCGTGGCCTCGGAGCTGATCTGACTCTCGCTGTGGTTGTGACAAATCCTTATTTGTCTAATAAATTGGATTTGTCGTCTCGCAGCTTGCTCGTGGTTGAAATCACTGAAGTCCACGAACTCCCTTTAATTTCTGTAAAAAGAAGCTGTATTATTTGTATTCCTCAGCCGGCAGCGGTGTTAAGATCCTGAGTCATCCCTCACATAAAAGCTTCCCTCTGTGGGGGGATGACGTGGTCTGCCCTGCACTGCGCTAGAACCCCACAGAACTGCACACAGAATCAGGTCATCTGCTAAAGTGGGCGACTGGAATGTGTGTCAGAAAGATGCTGAGTTGTCCACTGCAGCAGCTCTTGGTCTGGATCCACACAGTTTATGCTTACAGTGTTAAATGTCTGGGTGAGTGTTTGTGCGTGTGTGTGTATCAGTCTCTCATCGAGCCCCTGTGTCCACATGCTTCGGGGTGACCGCTGCACTAGTGCCACAACAACTTGTTATCCACACAAGAATGTTAATGGCTCAAACAATACGGCTTTGCCCTTGTTTGGAATATCCGTGATCCGTGTACATGATGCTGGTTGTCTTGGTACCAAGCACCCTGGCTCTGTGCCAGGACTCTGAGAGTAGGGCGAGGGGGAGGAGGAGGAGGAGGAGGAGGGGGGGAGGAGGAGGGGGAGGAAGAAGAGGTGTTGGAGGAAAGGAAGAAGGGATAAACTGCATGTGAGGCTAAAAACAAACCGAGGAGTGGAAAAGTACTGCGTGCAATTGTCAGGTCTCCCCTAAAGCAGGGTGTGAGTTTTTGGCATGTCGCTATTAGCGACACTTGTGAGGACCGACTGCTCGTGGAAACGTGAACGTATCGAGGAACAGAGTTTCGTTTCAGGGCTGCAGCGACTTGCTCAGGAAAAAAGCTTTATTGTGCAACATGTTGAATCCCTCCGTGCCTCGAAACCTGCATTCATAAATGTTTAATTGCAATGTGTGCAAATGTCTGAACAAGTGAGCTGAAAAAAGGAACAGCAGACATGAACTCTTTGCTCTAATGAGCTGTTTTGTGTTTGTCCTATGTCTTTACTTTGTCTTGCATCAAGATGTCCAAATCAGGTCTTTGTACAAAGTTACACTTTAGAATAAATGTAGTTGTCATTATTTAATCTTTAAGTGCATTTACTCTAATTCAAGCCATGGTTCTGAATGGTCTAATATACTGATCCTCTTGATTTCTGGGTTAAATGTGGATGCATGAGTAGTTTTCTGTTAGCTGGTGAATCATGCACATGTGCATCCTGACAGGTGACCCTGTGGACGTCAGCGCTGTCACCGAGGCCCTTCAGGAAGCTCGAAAGCTCGTCAAAGCCTTTCAGAGGCGGTCAAAGCATTTTCCACGTGCCATGTCCGTACTGGACAAAATTCTCAATGAGCTCCAGGTAAGCCGGAGCCCACTGAGCGCGTCCGTTCGATCGATTCAGTGACGGGATGCGAACACATTCAGAAGGTTTTGCTTTAATCTGGCCAAAGAATCCTTTGGGACGAAGCCTTGATCCTACGTTTACATGTTTCATCGATCTTACTTGAACTTGTCTCCCAGCCTCCTCCACCAGCAGAGGCGAAGTCACCCGCCGCTGATGTCGTCATGAACGAGTGCGACGATGAAGAAGGGAGACAAGCCTCGGCTCCTCAGCTCTCTCACCAGGAGGTGTGGGCCATGTTTGAAAGTATCTGGTCCAACGTATTTCAGACAAGGTGGGTGTGACGAGACGACTGCGAGGACGCAGCGACTGGTCGTACTCACGGTCACACAGTAGACTTAAGGCGAGGGTGCACGTTGGAGGGTTTTGGCCGAAAGAAGCACTGCAAGCAAAGTCTCTGAGGATATCACGTTGGAATGAAAACAGTGATGAAGAAATGTAGTTTGGGAGAGAAATGACTCCCCAATAAACTCTTACATGAAATATTTGCAGAAACACGAGCAACTCTCCGGAGGTTGTTTTGCATTTTATCTCGACTCCACTGACCCCTGGGGCCGTTTCTTTCTGCTCTCATGTTGCAGCCTGGAGGTGTTCAAAGCGCTGGGCTTTGACCCTCGCACCATGCAGAGTGCTCCGCCGGCGGGAGGCGGCGCGCCTCCACAGGACGCCCTAGCCTGTTTGCACAAACTCTTCTCCTCGGTCTCACAGCTGCTCCAAGCCTTCAGCAGGTCTGACAGCCCGTTTCACTGTTTCGACACGCTGTTGAATGACGTTCACACTGATAGAAAAATAGAAGTCGTCCCTCTTCTACTTCATCAATGCACTGTTGTCCATTCTTATGTCAACTGCACTCTTGTCTGCTTGCAAGAGGCATCTTGAGCTGTGAAATGTGGTGGTGCTTTAATATCGGAGTGGAGCACACTAAAGTCGTGTCACTTCCTTGCAGCCACCGCGGTGCTTCTCGCCTCACGTCCTCTCAGGACTCTCTCTCCGTCGTTGAAACCTTTCCGTGACCTTCGGCTCACTGTCCCGAGCCTCCCCGAAGCCCCTTTGACCCCACCCTTGGCCTATTTTTACCCCGCATCACCGTCCCGCGTCCTACTTGGGATCAGGGTTGTTCCATACTCTCAGAGCTCACAGGCCCCATTTGGCACCTTATGTTGGTCAGCAGTAATCTGGTTGACCCCGTCGCTTTGCCTGATCGCCGCCTCCGTGAGGTCTCAGTGCCACGCTGGAGCAGCGTTTTCAGCCATTTGATTTAACATACGATAAACTTTTTCACCGTGTCACATTTACTTTTTAATCTGTTAGATATATAATCCTAAATTATCTATTGTCTGTAGAAACAATGAAGTTTGAAACAAAAGTCGATAAGTCTTTTTGTTCGTTATTCAGCTTATGTTCTCTCCCGATCAGTTCATCTTCTCTTCGCCCTGTTTAACTCTTTGTTTGCTGGGTGTGTGTGCCACTCTGTTCATCAAGCAGTTTGCTTCCTGCAGTCAGAGTTGGCGTTGCTTTTAACTGCTCCCTAATCGAATACACATAATGCTGCTGGAAGATGTTTTTTCTATTGGAGGATCTCCACAAACACAAATGCTTAACAATGCACAGCAAAACAAAACTGGCTTTCAGCCTTTGCAGTCATTAGTAAAAGATGGATGGCTGTAAAGCGGGACCAAAGGCCTCTCGGGTCACTAAACTGCTAAATATGTGTCCTCACTGGATTCTTTCACCTCATAAATCTGGTCAGCAGTGAGACTTTCCACTTCATTGCATTAGTCACACCGCAGAAGACCAGTGTAGTTTTAGTTTACCGCCAGATGTTTCGGCACACAGCGCAGGGGCCTCGTACGTTCCAGTTTATTGGAGGTTGTTTGCAGTTTCTCGATATTTAGCTTCAAATCTTTAGACGCAAAGATGTTTGATTTCTGTCCCTCGTGGAAACAGAAAAATTCCTCTGTCTTGTTGTCAACTCACATTTAAAGAGCATCGATTCGTGCTTATGACACTAAATCCAATTGAAGAAGTCACTTTAAGTGAGCTCTGCATTAGAATTTGAACAATCTTGCAGTTTTTTTCCTGTCCGGTGTCACTTTGGAGCTCGTGCAGCAGCTGAACACGGTCGTTGGGAGGATAGGAGGAGTCCTGGTGATCGGGGGAGGGGGGGGATCCTGGTTGAGCAGTTCTCAGTGGTGTTCAGGTTGACCTAATTATTCAGCACGAAGGTGCGTCTGTACGGCTGCACGAGACGAGAACCAGACCGGCGAGGAGCTGCGGTCTCCGAGCGTCTCTCGGGAGGAACTCGTTCCACTGTAAGCCTTCACAGCCAGGGGAGTCAAAGAGGTCGGCAGGAGAGTTCCGTCTGGCCCACGGAAAGACCCCCGCTCTGTAAAAATGACAACAAGCATGACAACTATTTTGATTTTGTACATGTGGTTTCAAACAAACAATACTCGCCTTCACTGTCCCCGTCAAGACACGTTTGTCTCCGTCTTGTCTTTCTTCACTGTCTCCCCTCCATGTGCGTGTTTTTACGCTTCTCCACCTCTCGTGTGTGTTGCGCTTCTCAAGTGCTGTTGCCTGGGAGACGGTCGGACACATTTTCATGTCGGAGCAGAGCTATGAGTCACTCCGCTCAGACTCGCGCCCCTCGCCTATTCTCACTCATTTTTCTCATTGTGTGGACACGACATGGATAATTCAGGACTGTGCTCAGATTACAATTTTCTGCTCCTCTTTCTCCACTCCTTCTCTGTCTCTGCGGACTCTCTCTTTGTCTGCGAGTCGGCACCGAGCGCTCTCCTTCAGGGCAGCCGTCCCTAACACTGTTAGATACGGCGGTCTAAGCTCGTGTGTCCGTGCGTGTGCGTGTGTTTCGAAGAGCTGCGTTGGTACGGCGGCGTGTTTGGTTTATGCACAGAGTGTCGTGTCCTCATTTTGTCAGCGTGCTTTGTGTGAACGGGTTCCTTGACAAATACAAATAGGAAGAAGATTTGTTTATACATCCTTTATACCCGTTTTAATCCCAGCACATCTGAGTCAATACGCACTGAGAGGCAGGTTACACCTGAGGCCAGTCGAACACTGAGCTCCACGAGAGACACCATCAAACATTCGCTCACACCTACAAACAATGTAGAGTCGCCGACTCCACCGACATTGACAGAAGCGAGTGGAAGCAAACGGGAACATACAACATTCAAGCTCCACTTCGAACGCACGTGTTCCATTTTCAACCAGGAACTTTGCTGCTGGTTGAACCTGAATCACTGCTGTACGCCATCAGATCCCTCCAGCCTGTGAAGCACCTGCAGCCTTCATGAAAGCATTTCTTACTGTTCCTGCATATTATGCTTATTAGACACAGCTGTCAAGTTTCCCCACAAGTTGGCGAACCGGTCCCTGTGTTTTTCCCCCCTCAGCGTGCTGTCCTCAGGGCCCGAGGTGGAGAGCGTCCAGACTCTGATCGACATCATCCACTCCTACAAGGTCGGTGCCGTGTCGCCCTTCCAGGGATGAACGTAAACAATTCTGTCCGCGTCATTAGTCCTCTCACAGGAGCGTCTGTCGTGATCAACCTAAACGTTTCGCATCCTGCCTTTCAGATCGTTGCAGAAGACTCTGGAGTCACAGCCAAAGACCTCCTTGTTTGTTTTCTACAGCCAAGCTACAGGTAGAGCGTCTCTACTTGCATCATTCTGCCATGTGAACTCTTTTTTTTTCATGGAAAAAAATGATCTAAATATTCGCCGTTACATTCAGAATCTTTATGATTGGCAGGTCTTTCCCTGCTTGATTGTACATGTAGCCGGTGGGGTTATTGAGGCACTTAGCAACTCCTTGTCCTTCAAGGCGTCTCAGGATGCTTGCGTCCTTTGTTGCCGCGTGCCCGGGCAAGCCCGTGTGGTTTTCCATCATTGTAGCAGCTACTCTGTCAACGCTGCTCCACGCTGATATCCCCCGCTGAGTTCCAACAAACGACTGTGTCCATGCCGACATTTCTAAACTCCGTCCCCCCCCCCGTTTGTTCGGAGGGACGCGGCAGATCGGCACTGCTCTATGATCTGCCCAGCACGTCTCCGCGAGGCACCGGCAGACTGGCAGAGTTTCGCTCAGCTGTTTGAAATGTCATCGCCCATTGTCTGGGAGGGCGAGGGCTCGGTGTCTCCACCGACCGGGACCGAGCGTTCGAATCAGGCGTCCTCCTTTGAAGCGGCCACGCTCCGAGGCGGCCCCCCCGTCAGCGGCAGGAAGCGTCGACTTTACGAGCTTAGCCCGGGATTACGGGCCAAGTGAAATGTGTGTCACTTCGACAGGTCGTTGCCATTGTCATGCGATTTCGTACGTTTGGTTTCATCTGGTTGCCGTTGAGTCGTTGCTGCTCGTTGTCCTGCGGCAGGACGTGGAGTTGGTGGGTGTCGATTAAGTGCCACATGAAACGAAGTCTCCTCTCTGTCCTTCACTTCACCTTACATAAGACTTCTATTTACGCCTCTCTGAGATTATCCTCCGTTATGTGAGGTCATCTTGAATATTACCACATCATAGTATAAAAATATCCCAAAGAACTCGCTTATTTTTAGCTGTTTTTCTAAGTCGGACGGGGTTTAATTGAGAGCAGGTTCTATTTAAACTATGACTATTGTTTACTGTATTTCTTTGCTAACCCTGTTCTTAAAATGCAATCACTGCTGGCTTTAAAATAAAGTCTAATCAATGTGCTTTATACCCTTATTTATTCAGAAAATCTTGATTTTTTTTCAGCAAATGAAAATGATACTAAATCACAAAAAGTGGAAAAAAGTTAAAGTAAATGTTTTGATGTTTGTGGCCTCATGTATCAGACAAATTCAACTGTAAAACAAGTCCCTTATACTTTCAGCATCTTGGCCTCAAAAATATCTTTATTTGTTGTTTGGAGTCTAAATTAGTCTCAAGTGGAGAAGCAGATCAAAGGAATTTATATCATTCTTTTGGAAAGTTTTTATATATCTGTAATTGAGTTTCTTCATCATAAAGGGGCTTGTCATGCTGGCAGCATCATTACTTCCCTTCACTGAATTTGTGTTGTTTTGATTGCTGCCGCTTCACTGACCTGCACACACGCCGAGCTAAGAAAGAAAAGGAACAAGTTTGTTCTCCTCCATCCTTGCTGCAGCTGCCCGAGGTCCCAGTGAACCCCGAAACATCTGTCGCAGAAATTTATCGCCTTCAAAAGGTTTCTTTATTCAGCATGTCACATCACACTTGTTTCGACTTGTGAGTGGAATACGCACAGTTTGTGTAAGTTGAATTCTTGCTCGTACGGTTTCCGTGAGGGGGAAAAAACCAGTTGCTTAGAAAGCAGCAGGAGGCTTCACACCTGAACAGCACCGTTGTGTCATCGAATGCTGTGCAGCCAGACTGAAGCAGCGCTTCTGCCTGCAGGTGGAGACCCCGCCGCTGCCATGGAAACAGGCCAGAGCTCTATGAGTATATGTGCCTGTGTTTTTTATCTTGTTTTTTTTAACTCTCTCTCTCTCTTGAATTCCACAGAATTACTCGTTTGCACGCAGCGGCGTTTTCAAACTGGAGTCAAAGAGGCGGTTTATGGCGCGTTAAAGGCGACAACATCTGCCGTGTCACTTCTCAGGAGAGCTCCGTCGGGCTCCCTTCAGTCCCGTCACTCCAACTCTCGTTTCAACAGGTCGCAGCTGACAGGCCCCGTTAAGCCGGCCGTGTTGTGACCGTAAATTTTTTATCCGCTACATTGACAGCGGAGTGATCCGGGCTTTTACTTAGCGAGTGCATTATCTGCACTGCTAAATATTTGATTTGCGCGCCCCGCGCGGCGGCGTGATGTCACGCGTTACATAAGGCCTCGGGGAGGGTGTTTTTTCAGGAGCACCTTCGGTCAACTGGCAGGCAGCGTTCAGGACACGCAGGCTGATAAGCGTTTTACAGTGTGGCGTTGAATAAATGTTTTGTCTGTGGCTTATCGCCGGACAAGACGGCCGCCCGGCGGCTTTATCTGCTAATTGAGAAATAATCAGTGCGAGCCTTTCTTTGAAAAGTCCATCGGCGTAAAGTGACTTTTTACTCAGCGGGCAGCTTCTTTGAGCCCGGATTTGTTGTTGCCTTTTGTATTTGCTTCGTACGAGATAAGCTGAGAAGACTTTTGTGAACAGTGCCGCCATGAATTCTTGGCCCAGGGATGGAGACGTGTTTGCACCGGCGCATTTATATAAGCCCCTCGCTGAAGGCCATCTTGTCACACTTGTTTTGTTTTTGTTTTTTTCAGGATGGTAAAAGAAAAAAAAAAAACGAACAAAAACGTGACAGCTCGTATCGTCTCGTCTCCTGACTCCGCTCGGCTTTTCTTTACCAGGGATTTCAAATGCACGCGGCCCAAATGTTCCCTCTTGGATGACGAGCTGCGGCTGATGTTTTCGGCACATATGTGGCCCCTTAAAATCGTCCCTTATTCTCACACACACAGTTCAAAAACATCTGTATCACTCGTGTCGTGTTCAGGGACAGGAGTGGATCTGTGTGTACGTCTGGTGGTTTTGCTGCACCTGGATCTGTCTCACTTGTGGGAGTTTTTGTTGCGACACGGCTCGGCTGCCGGGAAAGGGAAAAAAAAAAGAGGGTGATGTGTGAAAAGTGAGCGAGTCAGCTGCTCAGCAGCACCGATCCTCTCTCACTCTGATATTTTCTGTATGTGAATTCCTGCTCATTTCTGTGTGGCTGACAACCTCGAGTGTCAGCTCTTGCATAATGAACCGAGTCGGTCACTCATCCCTCAACACCATCTGTTTATATGTAGCATTCGAACCTCTTTCAGTATTGTTAATTGTTTTTTTTTTCCAGGGCTAAAAGCCGCTCGGCTATTTTCACAAACCCAGAAGAAACAATCATGTTATTCAACATAAGAAGTCTTCAGGCCTCAATTTACTTGATCTCTTTAGATTGTATTCAAGAGCTGCACTGAGGAGAAACTCGGCTGTTTATCTGCAAATCTGTCTTGTGATTCCAGCTGAAAAAGAGATAAAGGAGCAAAGATCCAAAGGGAATTTTTTTCTCACCTAATTCGTTTTGTCTCACAACTGTCAAAAGATTTTCTTGACTTATTGCAGTAATCACACTTCATCAAGTGCTGATCTGGTATTCCTGCCTCTGACTCTCACTCCTGAAGGTCGGAAACTTTCCCCTTCGGATGTTTATAAGATGGGAAAACTCCCGAGGGTTGTTTACATTCGTGGTCAAACGGTAATCTCAGCTCAGTCGTCGGTAGTCCTCCTGCACTGCTTGGCCCTGCCGTTTGCCTCCCATGGTTATCTGGCTGCAGCAGCCACAGGGTTAAATCCACTTGGAGCCCACCTCTTCAAACTCATGATATGATTGGCTGGCTGGGGGTAATGATCAGTTATGTCACCCCTCAACATCATGTGATCCAATATTCTGCCGTGTGAGAATCATTACTGTGTCCTCGGGAAAAGTCATTAATTACCTGTTGAACGCATGTAGGCTGTTATGTAAGGCTGACGGGCAACACGGCTCCCACCCTGCGTGTGTACATTGTCAGCTGGGTGTCACTGAGTGCACGGCCCAAGTGCGTCACTCGCTTTGTGCGAGGACATCACAGATCCCTCGCGCAAGTTTGCCGCGCTTTGACGTGGCCGGTGTGTTGTTCTGGTGGGTTCCAAAGTCTGACGAGGAGCCTCTCACACGGGGCCCTCTGTGCACGGAGCAGCAGTGTGAAAACAGGCCGACACATCCCAGGAGCAGCCGCCGAGCAGCGCCGAGCCGTGCAGCCCCGGCGTCTCCTCAGCTTATGAAAACACGCAGCTGCACGCTTGGCTGGTGAACAGGAAGTGGCTGGATGGGTGTCGAGTGAGGGAGGAAAAAAAAAGGAAAGGCCCGTAGACCCTTCTCTCTCTCTCTCTCTCCTCCCTCTCTCCTTCCTGCTGTTATGCAACCGCTCGGTTGAAACAAAGCGAAGCAGGAAACAAACAAGCAACAAGCTCCCCCAGTGTCTTTAGTGCTTAGCAGCCGTTGCCAAAACTGTAATGTGTGTGTGTGTGTGGGGGTGGGTGTGGGTCTGTGTGTGTGTGTGTGTGTGTGTGGGTGTGTGTGTGTGTGTGTGTGTGTGTGTGTGTG
>JASSRZ010001246.1:0-10570 GCA_032164315.1 Malacoctenus gilli
GTGTGTGTGTGTGTGTGTGTGTGTGTGTGTGTGTGTGTGTGTGTGTGTGTGTGTGTGTGTGTGTGTGTGTTTGTGAGCACACACATTTTTTCATTTGCAAATCAAATGCAGCCCCCACAGCGCGTTCGCCACAGCCTCGAGTCGGAACAGCAGCAAGCTCACAAACGCACATACGAACACACGCACAAACGCACACACGTTGCATGCACACACATGTACATGCAAACTCAGACCCGCCGCCTTTTTTTATCCTCTTCAAGGTGTCAACTGTAATATCTGAATAGCGGCGACGAAGACTGCATGTTGTCAAACACCCCAACGAGTGAGGACTTGCGGTCATTTGCAGGCTCTCCATCACACACACACGCCTCAATCTTTGTACTGGGTGTTTATTTTGGGGAGGGGGGGGCTTTTTTCTCTGAGAATCAAGAGTCGAAACAGATAAAAACAAGTGGCGGCGATCTATTCCTCTGAACGGTGGAAGAGCAGCTCGTGAAAGCGCCACCAGTGCCATCTAGCTCCGTCCCTGGCCATATGTTGTGTTTGGCACCGGCTGCTACGAGAAGAGGGGATGGGGGGAAGGATGAGAGAACGGGTGGAGGTGGAGGGTTGGGGAGGGGTGGCGTTGGCATCTCTGATAGCTCCCCTGACATTGTGACAGAGTTAATAAGGGACAGTGTTGAATTCTGTCTAAACGCTGACGGTGGAGCTGTTGTGAGGGGAGAATCCCATGAGGAGGGGGGGCCGGGGGGAGGGGGGCCGGGGCCGGGGGGAGATCACTGGACCTTCTTGAAACGGAGCTGGGCTAATAAAATCAGTGCCGGCCATCTGGGACCATTTCATACGTGACAGAGACCCGCAAAAGGAGACCTGCCGCCGTGAAACCATGGTAACCGGTCACAGTTGGAGGAGGACGACACTGTGACACCTTCCACCTCCACGCTGGTGCCTATTAGCGGGGGGAGCATCGCCAGAGTTTAGACCCCCCCACCCCGAATCACACATAACAGCACGTTACACTTCCCGTCTGCTATCAGCTGCTGGCATTTACGTCCTCTAACAAGGCGCGATGTTGAGTGACACGCGGCGCGGCGAGGGTCCCGGCGGAAGCGCTGTCCGCCCCCGTCTCCGCGAGATGTTCGTCCTCTGTCTGTCCTCGTCCCGTGTCATCCCGCTTCCAGGATGTCACTTTTAATAAGTCAATTAGGCGCCAATTGAGTCGGAAGGTTTCCGTTTCTTTTTTTTTTTTGTTCCCGCGAGCGAATCGCGGCGGAACAGCGGTTGGGTGGGATTTATCGTGTGTCTGGGGGGTTGAAAACTGACACGGGTCTCTACCCCGAGCTCCTCCTTCAATCACGGGGCGACGCGGGTACCGAAAGGTGGTTTTTTCGGAGGACACCGAACCTCTTCTGTCGCTAAAGCAGGAGCCTTCAAAATAAAAGCGCGATTGGAGAAGAATTCTCACTTTCAGCGACGCTTCTTTGGAAGATCGTCCAAGTCTGGAGGCGTTTTGACGAAAAATTAGAAGGACAAGACATCGGAGATATGAGGAACAGTTTAAAATGATTAAATAAAAAAAGAATAAAAAAAGAAAAGCGTTCCGTTTGGCTCTCAAGGCTGCCTCTTTCCATCACCTCCTCCTCTCTGGTTAATGAACAATGCTCGCCGTTATGCAACCGAGTGCATTGTGCAGCTGAAGGTCACCCCCTCCCCTCCCTCCCTCCCTCCCCTCCCTTGCTTTCTCTCTCCATCAGCCGCTTTCCTTCTCGTCTCTCAGCACGCGGCTCCCCCCTTTTTTTCTTCCGCCCGTCCGCAAAAAAGTATGAAAAACAATCTGTTTTGTTTTCTCGCCTCCATCGACTGGCCTCATTACGGCTAAACGGCTGTGCGGCGGCTAACCGGCCACATCAATATTTCAGGCACTTGTGGGCGCAAGAGAGAGAGAGAGAAAAAAACGAGAGACACGGTCCAGAAACAGAAAGGCCGGGAACAGAAAAAAGCCGCGAGGCAGCATATGGGGCACTGAGATGACTGAAGGGGGATGGAAGAGGAGGAGGGGGGGGGGGGTTGTTCTCGCGGAGTCAGCCGGGACACAAAGTATTAACCAAAGGCCCGACGCTCTGGCACTCGGCGGCGATGCGGGAAGATTTAGGAGAGAAAAGGTCGCCGACACAACCGACGCTTCCCGTTAGACGCTGCGGTTCGCCATCGTTTTTGTCTGACACATTAAAACTGACGTGTTTTGTTTTTGTTAAGAGAGTTGCATGATGCAACATTTAGCCAAGACTTTTTTTCCCCCACAGCGGTATTTTTTCCCCCGCGCTTTCCGTCCTGTCGGATCTGCCCATGCCGCCGCACTGCCCCTACTCTCGGTTTTTATTCCGTTTGGGAATAAAAATAAACCCGGATATGCGAAGTTGATGGAGAGGAGGGGGACTCTTACACTGTTGGGGGGGGGGGGGTGAAGACGTGCTCTGCCGCCCTTGTCTCGGAACCGACTTCCACCTGGGGCTCTCCGGCGCAGCCGCAGCTGTCCGTCGGGCAGCTTCACCGGCGCGCTCGCGACAAAAACCTGCATCTATTTTTAGCTTCGCAGGCAATCATTATGGGGCAGCTTAGCTTCCAGAGAGTGGTGGGGGGGAGTGGGGGGGGGTCAATCCAACAAGAGGATCTGTTTCATATTTTTCCTGTGACACTTCGTTGAACCGTCGAAGGAAAACAATAAATAAACGCTCTCGTCTTTTGCCCTCAATAATCGCGGTGCATGAAAGACAGCTGAGGCCAATCAGCTGATACGAGGGGGCTTCAGTCCTCCCGCATGAACCTTGCTTGAATAATTTTACTGCACTGCAGCGAGACCCTCCCCCCCCCCACCCACCACCAACCACCACCCCCACGATCAGTGCTCGCGAGGCTGGCGAGACAGACGGAGGCAGATTTTTTAGTATGTTTTCTCGGAGTGACCTTTGACCCCGGAGAACTCACAGAAGAAGGAGCCGGCGGGCCCAACCTGGGCCGGCAAAAAGGGGGGGGGGCAACGGAGAGCGGGAGGAGCAGCGTCATCGAAACGAACGAAGCTTGAAAGGCGCCGACGACGGCGGCGTCTTTGAAAGCTTTCAAAGGTTCCTGCGCGTTGACACCTTTTGATTAGGATGATACAACAACATGAAATCGTGTCAAAAAAGTACAGAAGCCGAGAAGTTCGACAAAAACAACAAAACTTTTTTGTCCCACGAACATGAGCGGGGAAAAAAAGTGGTAATAAAGCAGGTTTTTGCGTGGGAGAGCGCTTCCTTAGCGGCGCGTCGTTCTCTGCAGCACGGGACGCTCGCCGTCATGAAACGGGAGGAAACGGGAGCAATGGTGTCGGCGATCTCGCTGGCTCAGAGGAGGGGGGGAGGTAAGGGGAGGCGGGTGGGGGGGGGCTGATGAGGCTAATCATCGCTGAAAACATGAATAGAGATTTGTTAATCAGAGCGCGACCCAGCTCCGCACGCTGAAATGTGAATTTTCCCGGGGATCGGCTTTAAAACCCCCCTGCCCCCCCCCCCTCCATCCCCGTCTCCCGTCGCCCCTCCCCTCCCGTGGCCTCGCTTACAATGAGGGGGCCTGCGCCGGCTGAATTTAAATCATATTTCAGTCTCTTTCATCAGGCTCCGGCACTCTCTAAATGCTCGCTGAGCTATGCCGCCATCACCGGGGCCCTGACTATTAATACTCGGGATCGAGCCGCTTGCTGCCTCCAGCCCCCCGCCCCTCCGACCCCCCCTCCAAATATACCGCGAACCGCAGAAACCTGACATCGGCTGACACGCCGCCTGCCTTCTTCATATCCGGAGGATTTGGGTCTATAATTACGCGCGGGGGCTTTTATTATTACCTGCGCTGGTCAGTGAGCTTAGTCACGCGTGGCGGGAGAATTACAACCCCCCCCTCCACCACCCCCCCCCCCGAAACTTTTCCTCGTTAGGACCCCGGAAGAAATTAACGAGGGAATCTCAACCATCACGTTCAGTCTCCGGTGCAAACGGCAGTCCTCTCCGTGTTACCGCGACCGCACGGCGCCCTTGATTCGGCGCTGTCGCCGGCATTCTCGTCAGTGAAAGCGCCGCAGCTGTGACCTCACTCTGACCCCCCTCCTCCGCCTCCCCCTCCCCTACCCTGCCTCCACTGGGTTCCATTCAAAAGGTTATCAGTGAAAGGTGTTGGTGTTTTGTTCGCACCCTTTCGCTGCGGCGTCGAGGAATCGATGGCGGGGCCGATACCAGTGGCGCTCCAGGGGGTGGGGGGATGGGGGGGTCTTTGGGTGGCGGCGCTGCTGTCGGTGTCGATCTGTGTTCAGGAGGCGAGCGGGCGCGAGAGAAATCAGCCCCGCGTCCATTCATTCCCTCAACTACAGCTACAGGGCGGGATTACGCTCAGGCTCTCGCAATCTGTTGAAGGGGGGAGTGAGGAGGGAGAGAAGTGGGGGAGGAGGTGGGTGAGGGGGGGGGGGTTTCGGCAAGCTGACAGCAACACAGAGGAGAGTTTTCCACGCGATCCATAAACACGGGCGCCAGGTAGGGAAACGAGTCAGCGGAACGAAACGCTTGAGCGCCGGCGCGACTGTTCTCCGGGGCGAGCAACAAGTCTTTATGACACGGGGGGAGGAGGGCGTGGGGGGGGGGGGGGCACCGCCAACGCCGCTGCCAGCTCCATTAAGAAGATTTGAATCTGGGGAAAGTGAGACGGAAACGGGAACGCCCGCTAAAGAGTTAATGGAATTTTTACGAGCTCGATGGGCCTGACGGCGAAGGAGAGGGAGAAGCCGCCGGTGTCCTCGTCAACTCCGGATCAATTTCTCGCCGACACATCGTGGCTTTTAGTTTATTTAACACTTAATTGAGTGTGTTTGGGAGAAGCGCCGCATACTGATTGATCTCCCCCCCGCCTGTCCCGCCTCCTCTCCCGATCAGCCAAACGCCGATTGACACCTCGACGCGCGATCGCGCCGCTGAACTTCCCGAGCGAGAGGACGGCCGGCTTTAAAAGAGGCAATAGAAATGAAGTATATGGAGGCTTAATGCGCTGCTCCATTTGCCGCCTTTTAGATCAACTGCAGCCTTTTGAATAAGAGAGAGAGAGAGAGAGAGAGAGAGAGAGAGAGAGAGAGAGAGAGCATAATGAAAGCAGTGGAGATAAAAGTAAGTACGCTATCTCTTCAATTCACTCCAGAGGAGTTAGTGTGTGTTCGCAGCCGCATGCGTGGATAATCAGGCAAACATCTCTTTAAGAGCGCAAACACGGATAAAACTTCTTCATCACTCAAGATCTATCAATCGCTACTTTCTCTGGGAGTGAATCCGGCCCCCCAAAACTGTTCCTCTTTATCTAAAAGATGCAGGAAATCATCTTTCTCTCTAAAAAGCCACAAAAAGATGCCAGAAACGTTGGAAGTCCGCGAAAGTAACGGACCGCAATCATCTTTAAAGACCGCCGGCCGCCTTTACGCTGCCGCCTCGCTTGGAGAGAGAACGCGACTCCCGCGCCCCTAAAAAAAGACCCCTCCGCCTCCCTCCCTCCTTCCATCCCCCTGTCTCCAGCTTCACCCACGTTATCCTGTTACCCAGGTGTGACAGGCGCCTGGAATCCCTTTCAAATCTGCTTCCTCTGGAATCCACCAAACCTCAGAATTAGAAGCCTCGTCAATTATGGAAATCCTGCTGATGTGACAGACGCACGGGGAAAAAAAGGCGGTTTCGAGGTCGTCGGGGGCTTAAAAAACAAAAAAAACCCACCCTGATTAACACAGGTGATTAATAATTGTCTGGCAGTGATAAACACCTGATTAAGAAACACCTCATCTGTTCTGCTTTGCAGTGATCGGGCCACCAGCTCGCTGGCCTTCCCTCGCCAGCAGATGCTGCAGTGCCACCTGGTGTTTCGGTGGAGGAACTACGGCGTGGAGCGAGTGCCAAGCGAGGTCACGGCCGCCGAAAAACAAGCAGGTTATGTAAGCAAAAAACGGTTATTTTGGAACATTTAGACGAGAAAAGTGGGACTATTTTGATTGTTGACTTGACACTTGAGTCCAACATCAGGGGTCCGCGGTTTTGCTCTTTTCAGAAGTTCAGACGTTGACTGACGCCCACGGCAACCGCGAACTGATGGGAAAACCACCAGACTCCCTAACGCCACCTACCGCTCGAGGAGAGCCCCCCCCCCCAAAAAAGACTCCACCCGAAGGGGTTAAAGACGGATTCTGAAGCTGCACAGTGAGCAGCCGGCACCAAAGCGACACTCATCGGCTCTTATCTCGGACGGCTGGAGCCTAAACACACGTCTGAGACGCGAAGGGGGGAGGAAAAAAACGCCACGAAGTCGCCGCCGCCGTTACATCTTTTGCTTCGCTGATGTGGCTCATTAACCGCACTAATCCGGAGCCAGATGTGGCGGCGAGAGATCCGCGTCGCACAGGAGCTGCATGCCGCTCCCGGCGGCAGCCGACACGCCAATTACAGGGTTATTTTTAAAAAAACCCAAGCTTAACCAGAAAAAGCCCCCCCCCAACCCCCTCCGTCCCACCCCCAAAATAGAGCCTAAATAACAGGGTGTCGGGTATCGGTGGCCCAGCCGGCGGATCCGCGGAAAGAACTACAGGCCCCATAATTCACTGGGACTCTCCTCTTAAAAGCTTGGATGTTTTTTTTCTTTTTTTGGGGGGGGGAGAAGTTTCCACGCACCATCATGCTCGGAAAAAAAGCCACGCTGGGAGGAGAAAGTAGGTCATCCTGGACCTCTTTGTCTCCTCCTCAGACGGAGTTCGAATTTTCCTCCTGGCGAGGCCAGCTGGAGGCAAGGGGGGGGGTCAAAGCAGTGAAAAACGACTGAAATATCATGTTTTTTGTCTCCTATTAAAACACACAAATTAGAGAGGAGGAAAGAGGGAAAGAACAGCTCGCAAGGTCATCGATGGGCACGTTTGGACCCCCCAGTTGTAGAAAGAATAAAGGAGTGGGCACTCACTGCGTTCCCAGGCGCGGGCGACTCGAACATCCTCTTCAGGCTGTCCAGCGGGATGTCGAACCTCTCGATCTTCCTCGCCGCCTCCAGGTCCTCCCTGAGTGCCGGCTCGCCCGCCGGCTCTACCTGCGGCCCGCCGCGGCAGGAAGCCGAGCCCGGGGTCACGCTCGCCGGCCCCTCTCCATTTCCCGATTGAGTTTCCATTGTTGCGACGGCGGTGGCGGCGGTGGGGGGGGGAAACCGAACACTCCCCCGCCTCCGGCACCTCTTTGCTTCCCGCTACCTCTTCTCTACATCTGAGGGAGGGAGGGAGGAGGAGGGGGGAGGAGGGGGTCCGTCTATTGTGCCGGGCGATTTGGGAGGCGAGTGTCGTCCCGTCCGCGGCACTCGAAGGCTGCGGGAAAGAGGAGGAGAGAGTGGAAAAAGAGTTGAGTGGGAAAGTTTTTTTCTCCTTTTTCCCTCCCTCCTTCGTCTACCCTGTAATTACCCCGACACACAGAAGCCCATCTGAACTCAGAGAGGCAGATCGGGATGCGGGGGGGGGGGGGGGGGGGGGGGATAAAGGAAAGTTAGGGGGAGAGAAAAGTCAAACACAAACTCTACCAACAAAACAATTTAACGATTTGGCGCCTCTCCCTTCCTCTCTCTAACACCCAGTTCTGATTGGTGGAAAGGTCGTTGTGCCGCTAAACAAGACCAGGAAGTCGACATTAAACATGGTGAGGGAGTTTGTTTTGTAACTATATTCACTCATCAGTGGTTTCGGTGCATCGCAGGATGAGAGAGAAGAAGAAAGTGAGGGGGGTCAAATGATGGAGGAAGAGAAGGGGAGGAGGGGAATGACAGGGGAAGTCGAGGGCGCTCCGTTACAGGAAACAACGTGGGGGCCGGAGAGGGTCCGGGTCTAATGGACAGAGGAAAAAGATGCGGTCCTGACGCCCGATTTGGTCGCCATCCATCCATCCGATAGTGACCTGAAGGGACACCGTATCACTTGGTCCCGGCTGCATTATTAACGGGGGGGGGGCTACGTGTCACTTTCAGCCCGGATCTCGTGTCGGCTTACGACGTCCCTTCACACCACCCCCCCTCCCGGCGCGCTCTCATATCCGCCGGCGCTGCTTTGAATTCCCCGACGGCCTTCACTTGATTGCGATTGTTTGTCGGAGAGCGAGCGAGGTCAGAGCGCAGGAGAGAGAGAGACAGAGAGACAGAGAGAGAGAGAGAGAGAGAGAGAAAGAGACAGAGAGACAGAGAGAGAGAGAGAGAGAGAGAGAGAGAGCGCTGCCGAAGACGCCTTCTTTTTTTTAGGACACGGACTGTCACGTCCTTCCCATTTTGTTTCGTCTATTGTCACCACAAAGAACGCAAAAACTTTCTGCAAAAAGAAAGGACGAAACAACGCCGTCACGAAACGCATTCGCTTACATCGACTTGGCATCTTCCTCCAAGTCTGCGCATTTCCCAAGAGAAATCTGGAAAATATGCAGAATATGTGTATAGATATAAAGAAATCGAGCACTTTTCACAGCTTTCTCACAGATTCCTGCCAAGAAAAAAACCTCGACTCACTGCCACCGCGTTGGTTTGTTGATGTTCAAATGAACGCCAGACTAAACTTCCTGTACGGCGATGTTCTTTTACCCAGCGGGCGACGCGACTGTGTCAAAGGACACAGACAACCGGCGTCTCCACGGACATGAGGCGACCACGTGAGCGGAGACCCGTCCACTCGGAGCGAAACGCGGGGACGCTTTTTGGCTGACGTTTCGAGGAAAGTCCCGAGAGTTGCTTCCCACGAAGGGCGTGGGAATCAACCTGCCGGGGTTTGACATACGGCGAGGTGGTGGATCTCTTGACCTTTGAACTTTGCCCCCCACCTGACAGCTGTGTTCCCAAAGCCCCAGATTTACGGTCGATCTTTCAGAGAAACTGGCAGTCAAACTGGTCTTACTGGGTGTGGGTGGAGGGGACCTGAGAGATTTCCTGGATCCCTCCTGTTGGATCTTTTACTTCTCATTTCAGCAGGACCACCTGCTGCCCTGCAAAGGTGGGCAGCGGGGCACCGACTGAGGGTCCCTCATCTTCTTTGGTCTCATTCGTCAAACTGGGAGCAGCAGGAGGCCCCTCGGAGGAGTCCTGGCAACAGAAAGAGAGCGGGATTCAATCAGTTATTAAAAAACAAAAGAATAAACAGATTCTCAGACAACATTGATGAAAATTCGAGCAATCATGGCGTCGTTAAGGAGACGAGCGTCTTAAACCGAGTCGCCACAGCTCGTAGAAAGTCAGATGAAACTTCCGTGTCCGGTTTCTCGATTCCGTGGCGACATGTTTCGGGTTGCACGAGCGCGGCGGTGATACTTCCTGCTCACTTTCTAGCTACATGGGTAGCCACAGCAGGGTCGATAGGATGACGGATGCGTCACTCCGGTTACCGAGGAGTCGAGTTGATGGGGATCGAGGCGAGCAGGTGGCTGAGAGCGCGCGCCGGGACCGTCCCAGGGCCGCTCCGCTCTCCTCCCGGTGGAGGGGGGGCCCTCCTCGCCCGCGGCGCACTTTAAAACGGGCCAGACAGACGGCGACGCCATCTGCTCCTCCCGACCGGCCCCCCCCCCCCTTTCAGAGTGAGACTCGGAGGGGGGAAAAAGCTGACAGCACGCCTCACTTTTCACACGTGGCACAGCTGGCTGCGGCGGCGTTCCAGGCAGAGACGCTCGCTTTTCAGAAACCGTCTTCCAACGGGCCCAATGAGAAACATGCTTCTGTTGGCTTCAAGAAGAACCCCCCCCTCAAAAAAAAAAAAACCCTCTTTATTGCACCAAAAAAGAAGCCCAGATGGCTCCTGTGAAAACACAGAGTGACGTCACCTCTGCTTTTACAGCTTGATCTGATGAATCACTTTATCGCGTTAAGCACAAAAAAAGGAGCCAATTTTAGCTTTGACGTCAACTGAGAACATATTTTGTGTGTGTTGGTGGTGGTGGGGGGGGGGTGTTTGAAGGGCTGAAAAGACCCTTTCAATTTGTTTTGAATGCCAATGCTGCCCCCCAGTGGCCAAAGTCTGTAAACGCACAGTGAAGGGGGGGTTCGTTATACTCACTTTGGATCAGGGGTTCATTTAAACTCATAAATGTAGCCAAGCATCATGAATGCAACTACTGTTTAACATATTTTTGAAAATATTCAGTGTTTATTACACAAAATATGCCATTTACTTTGAAACATTTTGACACAGTCCAGAGGCTCAAAATAACACAATCAGCTATTAGTTAACAAGTGGGGCAGTAACCAGCTCATTGACTCGGTCACGAAGTTATTTCTGGAAAAACTGATACTTTAAAAAGTTTCAAAGTGGTCCAGACACACCTGCTCTCACACTTTTAGCCTTCACTGCTTCAAAAAATAATAAAAATAAAATAATTCAACGCACAGGCGATTTCCTTAACTCACGATAAAGCCGACGGTAGCTTTCACTGCCGCATAACTTCATGCTCGATGTTTTTATGAACACACTCTATTTCGGTCGCTATTTAAATCGTTAACAATGTTTGGTGTTTATTTTGAA
>JASSRZ010001247.1:0-10569 GCA_032164315.1 Malacoctenus gilli
TATAAGCCATTCCTGATTCCAATAGATCAATTACAAGTCAAGTTATTTCTTTTTGTTCCTTCA
The DNA here is from genome assembly GCA_032164315.1 of Malacoctenus gilli. Lineage (NCBI taxonomy): Eukaryota > Metazoa > Chordata > Actinopteri > Blenniiformes > Labrisomidae > Malacoctenus > Malacoctenus gilli. Next base: position 64 of record JASSRZ010001247.1, read on the forward strand.
ACTTGGATAAGTGAGGAGACTTTTGTCAAGTGACGTCTTTGAACGCAGGCACTCACGCGGTGCTGGTACAGGGAGACCTGCCCGAATCCTCCTGTCCCGAGTTTCTCCTTCATCTCCCAGGATCCACACACCTGGTTCTGCTTGTGCAGCTCCATGAGAGGTGCCTCAGCTCCAGGAAACATCACAGAGCAAACAGGTTAGGACCACCAAGCAAATTACCATCAGTCCTTTGTATTCCAGCAATCAACATATTTTACTGGGGGAAATAAACATATATGTAATTACACACATTAACATCCTATTACCTATCACAGTGGTGCATATAGGCCTGTATAGAAGTAATAAACAATCTGTATGAACATAAACTGATCGTCATGTTGCATTTTCCCACCCTTACAGCAGAGGAGCTGAATAACTTTAATGGGTTTGCCAGCGTTGGTTCAGGACAGACAAATGACTTTGAAACAGCTCGAATATTTTCATCAAAAAAGTGATCAGAAAAATGTCTCGCTGCATAAACTCGATCAGCTCACCTGGTCGGTGGATGACAGCTGACTTCGTTACAACATTGTGCTGTCTTCAGTTAGCTAAACCGTGTTGTTGACGGTCTGTTTTTACCGTCCAGTCCCCGAAGACAGGCGACCTTCACCGTCACAACGTACGCCCATCAAACGCAGCTCTGAAGGTAAACTTTGAGTTGCGGTAATTCATAAAGTTTAGGGAGGAAAGCGGCAGACGGCTCCAAATCTGAGCAAAGTGAAAGTATACGGACAGGCAGGCGCAGTCGCTGCGCATGCGCCTTTGGCGCCTTCTCAGCAGCACGAGACGTGGAGCTCCTCAGCAGGACTGTCCCCTCTGGGTGGGCTGGTGGGGTTGTAGTGTAGGAGAAAGCTACTTGATATGTGTATCTAGCTGTTACCAGTTGTGATGAACTCAGTCCTGCCTCACAAACACGAAAAAATGAGGACAAACCTTGATTTGGATGAACTTGTTCACTAGATGGTGCCACAGTTGTGGCTTTCAGAGTTTCCTCTTTACAAAAAAGCCTGGTGCTCAGACAACTGGAAAACGCTTCCTACCTTTCTATCCGAGGACTACAGCCAGGTTGATGCTTAGTCCAGCTGGTATTCGGCTGAAGGCAAGAAACAGCCTGGAGACGATAGCACAGGTCAAACAGTGAGAGGGGCAATCGCACTCAAACACATTCACATTTATGCAAAACTCAGTGACAGACTGACCTCACACACAGAGTGAACAGTGAACTCCCCACAGAAAGGCCTGACTCTGATTCAAACCCAGGACCTTTGTGTTGAGAAGTTAAAGCTGTCAAATCATATAGAGTTGATATTATAGCAAAGAAAATTACATACCGTACTTTTGGGATGATCCATGGGAATCTGTTGGTAAACCCTACAAATAAGGATGGATATGACGAAAGTAAACTGATGTCCAGAGACGGGGAATGACAGAAGAAAGCATCTTAACCTAATAAGGATGTACTGAAATATCAAACATTGCATTTTCAGGAACTCAAGATAAAGTGGGCCCAAATACTCTGAAGTTATTCAGGAGTAATGATGACATAAACTAATGATGATTAACTGCTGATGCAACACTGTGAGGTGTCACTGTGAAACACAGTTGTGCAACTGTGTGAAGTTTTGTTGTGTTTGTAGCGGAGCATCTGACGCAAACCTGAAACATCCACCTTCGTACATAACAAGGTGAAGATTCATTTCTCTTGTTATGTTTTGGTGTCTTTTGGCTGATAATCAACTGTTTGTGTTAACGACTTTACCGCCACACCTCAACTTCCTGTTCTATAAAGATGAGTCAAAAACCGGCAGAAATTATAGCATACGGTAGAAAAGAAATTGCAAATCTTTAACAAATGCAACATCTATATGCACAACAGTTCACAGACACTGATCTCAAATGTAGCTGTTCCCAGTAAAGTTTAAGGTTTATTTGCTGAAATAGTTTCTTTTTGCGGGGGGAAGGTTACTTCTTAGGAAAGCAGAAGTGGTTCACTGAGCCTGAATTTAAAAGTAGAGCCAAAAATATAACTGTGATATGAAACCCCATCACCTCAACACTGAGCTCTCAGGTGATGTAGGTGTGAATGGTTCAAGGTGGGAACGTTTTTAGACCATCAACCACATTGCCTGTGAAGTCAGAGGTGTGAAAGATGGGCTGCATGGGTGTTTTTTTCTGCCTCTGACTTCAAGGTGAAATGCCCAGAAATAGATATTTTTAAGGTTTCAAATTGGGCCACAGAATAACAAATATCAAGTGCAGCTTATGCAGTTTGCAATTGGATACATAATTCAGAGCAGAAGTTAACTATAACTCATAAATGTGCATGTCTTCATCATATTGCTGCTTCTCGTGTTGCCTGCGATGACATCAGAGTGTTTTCTGTGTACAGAAATGATAGAAGCCCGAGAAGAAAAGTTTAAGAGGTAGCTTTTGCCTTTGCTTTGGCAAAGGGGTTTAGAAATCTTACTTCATTGATCCCTCTCTCATCTCATGAAGGGTCTGCTGAGAATGGCAGGTTACAAATCTCAACACGTATTGATGTATTACGCCTCTTTGCAGGGTCCAGACTAAACAGGGCGTGGCCGCCGACTCACGAAACAGAAATGACCAACTCCAGCAGCTCAGGTTGCAGCTGCAGTGAGCCACAAATATCCAGGGTTTTCCTGGGTTGGGTAATTCCAACACACCATCCTCATGATGGTTAAACACCTGTGTCAAATCTATAGTCGATTGCTTTTTCAGGTAATGTTTTCAGTCACGCACTCTGACTTAGGTAACGTTACGCTTCTGACTTGGCCTCGTGCCTGCACTCATGTTACCTCTCAGGAATTTCTGTCCTCCACAGCCTGGCACACAAAAGACATCCTATCTATGCCACCATCAAAATTAAGGAAATGTGACTAAGACAGACATCACGTCTATCTGATGAGTGTTTCCCGCGGAAGGTTTTAGAAATCCCCCAACAAGATTCACAACAATGTCTATTGTTCTAGGGGAAGTTGTGCTCCAGTGTCATTACAAGATGGTCTGTTATCCAATGCAGATTCAACATCAAACGTGCAAAGTTGGTCATTTGTATTGATTCAGTGTGCTTGTTTTATTTATTTTTTCAAAACGTCCTGCACTTACCTGGGTTTTGGCTTGGGGCAACATTGAGATGAACTGATGAGTTGGAGATCGGGGGAGATGCAGAGTTCTGTGATAGAAATATACTTTACATTTTTGTGTATTCTTTTTTTTTTTTTTTACTTGTAACTGCTTGAACCTATGTGTATTGTGTACTTCCTGTAAAAAGTGGTCACTGCTATTCATTTTACAATTACAATGTGATGCATCATTGAGACACTGGGGAAACTCTGTGAATATGTTGTGACTTGAATGATTCTTTGGTGCTCCAACTTGATCCTTGAACTTGGCTGTTATGTGCTCCTGTTTTCCTGCCTTCATCGTAGTTCTACTAAAAATGTAATACATATTTGTGCTTTATTCACAGTCATCTTTCTCAAACTTTAAAATTCACCAAATAGGTTCTGACAGGGTTTCCTGTATTTTTCCTCTACGCGATATGTTAAGGTTTGAAGCTGTCATGCCATCAATGGATCAAAGGCTTCATCATGCACATCTCCAATTTTGGATATCTTTTCAAACTGAGTGTGTGTGTGTTGCTGGGGGGGGGGGGTGCTGCCCATAGTGTATGCGTCACAGGAGATGACAAATTCTCCAGGAAAAAAAGGATGTGTAGATTCGCTAAACAATTGGAGCAGGAGGGATGTTTTCACACAGCCGGCTGAGCACCTCCCACTTGTTTCCTCTGTGTTTTTAAATGGGAGGCGACACAGAGAAGTTCAGTGCAGCAGCAGAGCAGCGAACAGTGTGAGCTGTCCCACAGCACAGGTGCATATCAGGGGAGACGTCTCAGCAGGACAACTGAAACTCCACAAAGAAAGGTAAATAATGCGCTCTTCTAAATAATAGGTGTTGTTTTTGTTGTTTGTTTTTTTTCCCCTCAAAGATATACTACGGTGCAGATGTTTTGTCTTGAGAGGGAAAATTAAAGCATGCGATTGTTTACTTTGGTCTTTATCAACTTGCTGTGTTCTGGGAACATCAAGGAATTCAGTGTTTGAACTGCACACAGTGCAAAAATAATGTGATATAATAGTGTGCAGAGCCAATGGCACAATCTAAAAACCAACCTAGATTGATACTGCATCCAATGTACAGATAGGAGTTATATTTACCAAGCACAGCACATAGACACAACATCAATAACACGGTGTCACTGTTCCTCATTGAGCACCATGAATGTAGAAATCTGAAGGAAGACTGAATGCAGAAGCTCTGACCAGGATAAATGTTTTTTCACAATCACATTTGAAATGTTACACTTTACTACCTAAACCCAACAAGAAACAACACTGTGTTCCAACAGTCACACGTGTCTCCACAGTTTACGTGTCCTCTATAATTTCCAAATAAGGACACGGTCACATTACATCCAGTCATTCAGCATCTGTGTGTTCCCTTTTTGAAATTTTGCTGTCTGTTTTTGGTCAGTCGGCAGACAGGAATAGCATCAGAAAACAGAAACGAAATCAGAAGTTGAAGATGAATCTCCTTCTCATCGTCGCGGTATTCGCAACACTCAGCATCAACTTGGTGAGCAGCAGCAAGAGGAAGTTCCTCCAGGGCTATTAGCTCATATAAGATTGCTGTTAAGGGATGATTCATATATTTATTAATCACTCTTTTCGCTCCTCTGTCCAGGCTTTTTCACAAAGATGGCTCAGAAAGAGAGGAGGTAAGTCCAACAGGCTCAGTGATAATCTCAATATTGTCAGTAACTTGAATATTGATAAATCCTTGACATGTCTTTGCACTTTGGGATTCAGAGACGTGTCAATCGGGGGATGGCAGCAGTTACAGAGGACATGTGGACAGGTCATTGAGGGGCCGCCGGTGTCTGAACTGGAACCGGTTCAAACACAACCTGGTGTCTTTGAAGGGACTGGGTGACCACAACTACTGCAGGTAAAGTCGGAGCCACTGATCTAATGTCTGTGTTTGCTGGGGGAGAAATGGACCCGGTGGTTAATGTTTTTTTTTTCTCCAAATGAACACCAGGAATCCTGACAGGGCCTTGATGCCTTGGTGCTACGTTCGGAAAGCAAAGAAGTATGTGAGGGAGTACTGCAACGTCCCCAGATGTAAGATTTACTCAGAAATTCTAGAAAATAGTTTCTTGTGATATTGTGTTTGTATTTTTGTCATGCTGTCTGCTTTCTACAGGTACCAAGCCATCAGTGAAACCTCCTCCTCCTCCTCCTCCTCCACCCATGGACACAGGTACCTATTAGTGCTCTAATTCTCTCCATTTAAACATCATTGTGGTGCTTTTTACATTGTCGGCGCTCACTGATCTGTACTGTATGACCTTCCAGAGCAGACGTGCGGCGAGACACCTCAGAGGAGGATGCATAAAATTGTGGGGGGGTCTTTCACGGCCATAGAGACGCAGCCGTGGGTCGCTGCTATCTTCAAGAAAAACTTTGGCTTCTTTTGCGGCGGCTCGCTCATCTCCCCATGCTGGGTCCTCACGGCGGCACACTGCTTCTCCGAAGGGTGAGAAAACACAACGCCATGTCATTTCCTCCACTACAGTTACAACACTGTAGCAGCAGCATGACTACAGCGTGCAATCTGTTGACCTCGTTTTGTTTGCGTACCAACAATTTGTGATTCTTTTTCTTCAGCGAGAACACCAAGCACCTGTCTGTGTACCTGGGGAAGTCCGCCATCAATGAGACTGACGACAGCAAGGAGCAGAAATTCATTGTGGAAAAAGTGGTCATACACCAAAACTTCAATGAATCAACTTACAACAGTGACATAGGTGAGCAACACACACTACATTCCTGCATTTGAAACCAGGCATTGTTCAAGTTTGAGAATACTGGATCTCAACTAACTGTTCTGTAATTTTAATGGATTTACCTGTAGGAGCCCGAACAAAAAGCAGTTCATTGAACTCGTGTTAATGTATTACAGAACATAACTACTTTTTAACCCATGTTTCCCAATACAACAGGCCACATGACTAAAATAAGCTTGTGTGTACAGGACTGTAACTGGGGTTTTTCTTTACATTACAGCACTGTTGAAGATTAAAAGTAAAACTGGACAGTGTGCAGTGAAGTCGGCTTCTGTCCGGACAGTCTGTCTCCCTCCACCCAGCACGCAGCTTCCCATTGGATACAAGTGCAGCATTGCAGGATTTGGGAAAGAGAGCATCTGTAAGTGTCCCAACAGAGGTCCAACTTTCAGACGCATGATGTCACCCGTCCGTCGATCATGTGATTCTAACGCCTGCTTCTGTGCCGCTTGCAGCGTCGTGGCATTTCTCGCAGTACCTGAAACAAGGACACGTGAACCTCGTCTCCAACACCAAATGCAGGAGTCAATTGGAGTACGGAAACTTACTCTCTGAGAACATGCTCTGTGCCGGGAGTCCCGACTGGAGCATCGATGCCTGCAAGGTAAGACCTCAGCCAGTGTCAGTGTGCAGAGTACTGCACAAACTGACTGTCACAGTGGAAAGCACAATAACCAGAGCATCATGAAGTGGAAATTGAGTGTTCAAGCTTGTCTCTATGTTAATTTTACTTTGTAAAAAAACAGAAGTTCGATTGGCAGTAAGCTAGTTTGTACCACAGGGTGAAACCTTTTAACCCCTTGAAGGGGATCTGCATAGTTTTCATTCCTCTTTTGATGAAAACCCTTTGACCCTTCAACAAAATAAGTTCCTTTAACTGAGAAAGCCATCGGCCAACATAGACCTCCAATGACAGAAAATCAACCTTCCCCCTCAAAAAAGATAGACTGAACTTTTCTCCATCTGACTGACTGTCTCTCATGGCTTCACACAGGGTGACTCTGGTGGTCCGCTGGTGTGTGACGTAGCTGGCCGGCAGTTTCTGTTTGGGGTGGTGAGCTGGGGAGAGGGCTGTGCCAGTTACAACAAGCCGGGGGTCTATACGCAAGTGACCAATTTCAACCAGTGGATTGCCGTGAAAACTGGCCTCCCTGAATACACGAAGGGTTTGATGTACCCCCAGAAATGAAACTGTGGTGGACGCTTGTCTTTTGGGGCATTGAGTGTTTCTTACAGGGACCATTTGGCAGCAGTTGTGTAGCTCATTGTGTTTGCAGTCACGCAAAGATTCTATTTGAACATAACTTTAATGAAATTGTTGTTCATGTACGGTGAAAATACTTTTGCACAGTAACAACTGAAAATGTTTAACAGTATTTCTTCTTGTATGGAGCTTTTTACATGATGTATGATGTATATGTATGATATAGATATATTTAGTTTTTTAAGTTAAGCAGCTTAAAAATGTGTTTACTGGGTTTAATTTAAAGTATTTCTTTTTGTAGAAGGCTGGCCCTGCTATTGACCTTTTTTTTAATTTACAATAAATATATGAAAATACTTTCCTTCATTGTTGGTTTTATTGACACATCCAAAAATTTGAAATACACACATATGTTTAAAATGGGTTTCAACCTATTTTGCAAACAAAGAAAATTAAATATTTGTACTGAGTTGTGCAAATCAGGACTGTAGAAAGGGTCACATTAATTTGAATATATTACTATTATTATTATTATTATTATTATTATTATTATTATTATTATTATTATTATTATTATTATTATTATTGTTATTATTATTATTATTAGTGTGGGTAGACATTGTTGTAGTTGTCATTGTAGGAGTAGGAGTAGGAGTAGGAGTAGGAGTAGGATTAGGAATAGGAGTAGGAGTGGTACGAATGAAGGCAGGAAAGTGTTGTGGAAGGTGTAGGAACTGAATTTTAAAGCAGTGTGTTCTTAAATGGAACACCAGAGTGCACTGTTGTGTTACTGTGTTGCTACATCTGAAGGCTTCATGTAAAACTGTTATTGAAGAGTTACTTGTTCGTGTGATGTGCAATCAGTGGTGCACTTCTGTAGAAACAATGAATCATTCAGGCATGTTGCAGACTGGAGTCTCAAAGATATCCAAGTAGGAATTAAAATCACAACAAGAGCTTTCAGGATTTCCACCCTTGATCATTTGTTAGAGTCCACTTGTCTGTACCTCCATATGTCTTTGGATGTCATCTGTCATCACTCTTTTGTTCCACCTATGAGGGATGTGAAAGTTATCAGAAAATTTGTATTTAATCATAGTTGGTGGATACTGGGTTTCACAGAAGTTACTCTGGGGACAGAAAGTGTCAATCCTTTTTAAAGTTATAAATTTAGTCAGTAAGAGTTTTTATCGTGTTGAGAAAGCTTTTTATATCAGTGGTGCATCACAGCACCAACAAAGAAACACAAAGTCCTACAAACATTCATACCGATGAACAAATCAGAGTTACCCATACCCAGCAGGAAATTGTTGTACCCTGAAAAAACCCACGACGTGCAGGAAAACCAGGCATGGTCCCAGAACCTTCTCGCTGGGAGGCAAGAGTGCCAATCACCACAAACAGCATCCCCAAAACTGTGTTTTTATAGGTGGCAAAAATAGCACGTGGGTAGCTGAGTGAATCACCAGTCATTTTAAACGCACCCATAAATTCTTCACAGTAATTAATAGATGTTGTGCACCATGTTACTCTACAGCATCCACTCAGCGCTGATCTCTGAAACGCTTCTGTGAAGTTGAACTGCCTGAATTCTGAGTCATGGAGTCAGCAGAGGAAACTGTTTCTTTGGTGACGGTGGGCTCCAAAAAACCCATCCATCATACATAGCTGCTGTTTTTACAGAGCATCCAAATAAAAACAGTTTGGGCCCAGTTTGGTTGTCTGAAACTCAACTGAACTTGCGCTAAAATACACTGACTGTAACCATGGCAAAGTATTTCGTCAGCAAGTAGTATTGAAGAGAATATTTGGGTGATAGTGAGACGCTGTCGTTTATATCTTCGCATGTGTGCCGTGTAACGAAAGCTGTTCTGTTGATAATATATTCTGCGTCGCAGTAGCGAAGGCCCAGCGTCACATTTGGTCTGACAGCTAGTGAGTCACACCTCTCTGTCTCATACCTCTTAGGTCCAGCACCCACACCTCACCCACAGAGGCGCATTTTACAGAATCCATTGTTGATTTATTGTGGTGTTTACGTCCCAGTCACAGTAAAGAACGACGATCCAGCTGGTCATCACTTTGTAGAAAGTACACTTGAGAAAAACTTATCCAAGCAAGCTGCAGCAATGTGTTTTATCACAGTGTGTTTGGACAACTCCGCATACACAGATGTTTCAAAGCAGGACCACTGGAGCCAATCAGCGCCTGTCCTGCCCCCCCTCAATTACTCACACAGACCAGTTTACTTTACACTCCCTCTAACGGTGCTGAAACCCATATAAGGGTTTGAGATGCAGCAAGTACAACTGTTACTCCTCTTTAAGGACAATTTCTGAGGACAAGCGAGGAAAGAAGACAAGCAGAGATGCAAGGAATGGAGATAAGGCAAGAGGTGCAGTGAGGCAGGACGGGAGTTTGCTGGAGGGATGGTCACTATAAGGTCTTCCCCAACCTGAAGGGCCTGAGCGTCCAGCGTGTCTGGTTTGGGTGGAAGGCTCTACACTCACATACACACTGGGGGGTCTTTTGGGCAGCAACCTCTTTGGTCAACACTGGGTGTCAGGGGTATAAATACTGCTCTTTTTGCAATGGGGGTCTCTGGTTTCTTGAGTGGAAGCAGCCTTGCCAGTAGGGAGGTAGCTATAAAGCTCACCACTGAGCTACACAGTAGATACGACAGTAAGACAATACCTGAAATGTTTCCTTTTTTTGCTGAACTTCTCTCCTCATGTTACATGCATTGATGCAGTAGACACCAGTGGTTGAGTTTTAAAAAAAACGTCCGTGGCTCCTGGTGATCACGGAGACTTCAACCAGCAGCAAGCTGAATCCTCGGTCTTTATTTAGACCTGGACATTGAGGCCTCGGAGACATGAACCCCTGACCCACCATTTAATGAACATAGATCATATGTCAGATGAGCGTTTGAGCACTCTCTCCTTTTCTCTTTTGACAGAAAAGGGCTCTTAAACAAATGCCCCTCCAGAGCACAGGCAGTGGTGCAGCTCCTGCCCTCCTGAGCTGTCAGCTCCACAGTTTCACAGATGTGGAGCTGACCTTTGTGAGGCTGCAGGGAGTAGCGCCACAACACAATATGCTCGCAGCCCTCCCTCTTAGGTGTTGCACCCCCTCCTCTCCCATCTTGGAATCACAATCTCTTCACATGAAGTTACCCCGACACTTTCCTTATTGGGGGACACTGGCATGCATGACGTAATTTGGGAAGAGCTCCCATTCGCTCAGTGCGTGTGTGATGCGTGTGTGTGTGTGTGTGTGTGTGTGTGTGTGTGTGTGTGTGTGTGTGTGTGTGTGTGTGTGTGTGTGTGTG
>JASSRZ010001248.1:0-10568 GCA_032164315.1 Malacoctenus gilli
TTGTGTATTGGAACAGGACTTGGGCGCTGACTGATGACGTTTCTCAAGTCCGGGAGAACGCAAGTACAGACAAGTACAGGTATTGAGAAACGGTTTGAGTTTCACTGGTTCTGGGTCACATTGCTATAACGACTCGCACCTGAGTCTGAGGTGCTGACAATAAAGAAGGTCAATGAGTCCTGGTCACCGATCACCACGTCACTCCTGCTTGTTCTTTCCTCAGGAGTACTTTTGATGCATATCGACCAAAACTAAACCAGGAACTCTTTAAACCGACATAGTTGTCCCAATTTCAGCTTCTAGCACACTCACTCCAAGGACATTGGTGGTCTGCACGCTCTGGCAGACCAGCGAGCGGTAGCTTCTGTGGAATCCTCTCAAAGCATGATGAAGCCAGGCGCTCGATACCAACAGCAGAGGGGAGTGGGGAATGTGGGAAGGGGGGGTTATTTGAAAATTTGTCTCTCGTGTGTATTATTATTTTTTCCAGTTTGAAGCAGATACAAGCCTAATAAATGTTAATTCTCATTGCCTAAACTAAAAGCAAGAAGAATAAGCAGGGATTACATCCTCTGAGCCATTGGAAGGCTTTCAGCACCTCACATCTCAGCAGGCATTGGTTAACTCCATTCAGAGTCAAGTTGCATTCATATGAAAGCACATTTCACAACAATACAGCAGACAAAGACAACACTGAATCAAAACAGAAAGACCAAAGCAAACAAATTCAAAGAGGAGGGGGAGAAGAGGAGGAGGAGGAGGAGGAGATTCCCACATGAATCTACAGCCGGGAAGCAGAGAAGTGTCTTTGGACAGGGTTGAACACCACGCAGAAGCAGATAAAAGCACGCATAAGCTTTTCTGACTCATTAATTAAAAAAGAAAAAGAAAACAGGACGCAACCCTCGATAAAAGTCTCAGTCAGAGAGACGAACTTCAATTGATTATCGAGCTGAACTGCTCATTGAGTTTATAATCACTGTCTCAGGACTCACAGTTGTTCCGAAAGCACCCTGAACAACAGTGCGGGCATCACTCGGTGCTCCCTGGCCCAATTATCACCACTTCACAGTTTGTTCCCGTTGAGTCTTCAAAGAAATTTCAGGCTTCAATGCCATTGAGACGGACAGCCCAACGGCATTTGTGAGGTGCTTTTGTGCTTCATGTTCATCATCTGCACCATCAATAAATAGTCCTTAAAGAACACCTAAGGAGCAAAGAAAATAGGCCTGAGAACAGAACCCTGAGGAACTTAGATGATGAGGATGGAACATATGGCTCATCATTGATAGAAAATAGAAAAAACGTGATGGAAGAAAAAATAACAAATAGAGAATTAGTTGTTTACTCAGTTTTTTTGTGTTATGGAAACGAGGAAATCAGCTTTTTTGGGCTGTGTTAACAAGAAAAGGGGGGGGGGGCTACCTGCAGTTCTTCCAACCAGTTATGGGTGAAACAGCTTCCCAAGCAGTTTGGCATTCATACCTTGAAGTTGATTTGCTGAGCGAGCTCCTTTGCTTTGTGATCCTCTGCGCTGGGGTTGCTGTTGGCGGTGAGAGCCAGGAGGGCGGAGCGCATGGAGCAGCCACACGTCTCGCAGCAGAAGTCCTGGGACCTGCCGGGGGGTGGGGGTGGCAGAGGGGACAGAGTCGGTCATCACTGCCACATAACCCACCTTTTCATGTCGGCCCCTCACAAGCAAACCTTCCTCTTCTTTTCAGTGGAAGTACCTGAACCTCGAAAACACACAAAGCTGTCAATCTAAAATTTTCGCACTGGGAGATTTCTGGATTTATAATTATGGGGGGGGGGGGGGGATTTCAAAACTTTTGGAGTTTTTTTTTCCAACTCTGCAACTGCAAAACGTGTCTCAGTGCACCTGAGCTGATGCGTCGCCACTGTGACAACATAGATTGAACAGATGAGACTGCGTCACATAGTTGGACGAGTAGAAAGTTCCACAAAGAAAAACAGCGCAGTGAAAGAACAGAAAGGGCCGAGCGTGTGTGCGATATGTGCAATCGAGGAATTTGTACAACACCGAAACAGTTCAAGTCCTTGGTATCACTCGGATGTGAAACGTGACAGCGAGCGATGGCGTCAGAGCTAAAGACGATGTTAGTCCGAGTGCAAGCCAGCAGCGGTGCCACAGTCAACGAATTAGAATCATTTAATTACCTTTCACATGGTATTGGCCTGTGGCTTTTTTTCGGTTTGTCCCATTTAGCCGACCGTTTTACGCCCCTCTTGGCAAATGAACTGAGAAACAAACCTGTTTACACATTTCTGTGGCCAAGTTCGCTATTAAGCACAAATATTCAGCAAAATGATTTATTACCTCTGCACAGCTACATTGTGCTGCACTGTTGTAATTCATCATCAATAGCAGAAGCAATTAAAATGTGACAACTCTTTTGCCATATCAGGACAGATGTTTGCTCTGGCCTCGAACACAGGTGAAGCTGGATGCCAGAGACGCAAGGGTTTCTCCTATGATACTGACACAATAAGGATCCTCTTTCATCTCCTTCCCCTACACTGTTTTTGTGGCCTTTTCTCAGCACTCAACTGAATTCTGAGTTTCACTTTGTTCTTTGATAGTTTCATTTCTCCTCAACATCATTTATAAATGGAGTTATTTGCTTTCTTCTCTGATCCTGCACTGTACTCCTTTCTTTTTAAAAGAAGCAATTATGCTCACTTTCTTTTGCATTTTTTACAATCGGGAACTTCACCACAAATGGGCTTTCATTGTTAAGATTTACATAAAAACTTATGGTATGTTACAATGTGTCTTTGTGAGGCATGTCAATCAGCCATGTGCCTAAAACGACTCACTATCTGGCTGATATGTGCTGAAAAAGTTCTCATTTAATGCTTTTTTTTTCCTTTTACAAAACCTTTAAGAAAAAACAGGAGGTTTTTTGTATTCAAACATCAGAAATCCACTGTTTCCAGCAGTTATTCTCTTTTTGTTGTCAGAAGCCTGCTGCTCATCAGGCGGTGATGTTTTGTAGCCGCGGGCTCTGTCACCGACTCATGGATGCTGACGCAATATCACTAGCAAAAAGGTAGCTAGCTATACTGCTTTCTTGGGAACATCAGCAGCTCAGTTCTTGGTCTCGATGTTGTGTGGTGCTGGCTCATAAAAAAATACAATACACATTAAGAAAAACACACCAAACTGAGAAAATGAATCTTAATCATAGTTAACACAAGGTAAGATGCAATCGTTTCATTTTTCTCAGAAGAAGATGAATCAGAAGAGTATTTATTGTCATTGGACCTTTGGGCCAACGGAATTGCATTACCCAGGTTAAACACTTACAAACAAAAGCGTGAACGTATGGTACAGGAGGATGAGGCAGCAGCCAATTACAGCACACCCACTATCCACAGATACGTGGTGAAAAAACATCTTGTTTCTCTCATGCTTCTCCACATGTACCACCTACAGGCAAGGTATATGGACTTGATGTGGTTTTCCATTGATTATGGTCTTTATGTGGGTGGACACTTGTCCTGATCTGGCTCCACGCTCACAGGAAACCTTTTAGAAGTGCTGGTGGTGTTTTGTTTTCGTGGGGATGAGGCCTCATTTCTGTGAACTGACTGATAAAGAAAGTTCAGTCCACTTCAATATCAGGCAGAAAGGGAAAAAAAAGGTGACGCATGGTGGCGGCCAGTATGAACGGCCGGTGGCGGAAAATACCCAATTCAAACCTTTTAATGTATTGCCCAGTGTGGATCATTGATGTATTTGCCAATGAAAGATTCACCGCTGTGCGGGGCCAATTTGGGACCTCCACCATGAAGATGGTAAGGTTTTCGGTGCAAGGTGCTGACAGTTCTCAGGGCTTGTGAATGAGGCGCCAAAGACACAGGTATGAAACGCCATGTGTATCAGCGCACATATGAGAGGGTTTAGAACACTGACTGCCTGGTTGTACTCCTGGCTGACGCATGAACACACACCCACGCACGCACGCACGCACAGCTAGCAGGTCTATTTTTCCATCTCTGCCACCTGTGGAACATCCACACGCCAGGTCCTTTCTTGGGCGTCGGGAAGCTGCGTGCACCTTCAGGCCTCCTCGCATCAGTCTTGACAGCAGGTTTGGCACAATATTGCTAAGAAAAGGGATCGACACAGATGCTTTGTGCAGTGGTGTAGGGAAAAAAACTCAGCAAAATCCCAACATAGAGGAGCGGTTGCAGTGGAATTGTCTTAGAGGAGCCTAATCGTCCCTTGCAGCAGCTAATGGGCTGATTTTGCAGCTGCGAGAACAAGGGATGATCATGCTCTGAGGAACACTGCATCATCACTGTATGGCTCCTCGGGCTAAAGGTGGCATGGATAGACTTAGATACATTATAGTATTAAATGATCCAAATCAGGCTTCTCCTCTGGAGACAGATGGAAGTTAGATTGTATCCAAGTGAAATTGAGATGCGGGGGGAGGGGTGGAGGTTTATTACACATCAGGCATATTGTGAGGCATGCCAATCGGGTCCATGGTGTGCCTCCAAATGTGGCTCAGGTGCAGACAGGCTCCACAATCAGTCAGTCAATGGCAGCTGAATGCTTGAGAGCAGTCTGCTGTGAATTGAGATCATCAACAGCTTTAAGAAGTGTCACTTATTAAACAAGGATCAGCTCGTGGGACCCGGCTCCTTGTGGCTGGATGACTCAATTAAACACCTCGTGGTTGTGGTCCCCGAGGCGCGACCGTCTCATGAGGCTGTTGCCTGTTGGTGCTTGTTGGCTTGTCGGGCTGGTGTCAGGCTCTTGTCCTGGCTAAGTGGCCACAGATAATATGACTAAGTGACACTGTCTACTCGAGCGTCATTATGTTCTTCACTCCTGTTTCTTGTTGCTCACCCTCTCCTAGCTCTTGATACTAGGCTGATAGGTTTCACACTGCATGTAGACCATCTTACTCAGAGCACGATGGGCACCTCCTCATCATCTCATCATTTAACTTTTTGATTAGTCCCCACGCCCCACCTTAACCACCACTACCACCCCCTCTAACCCCACTTCTTTCCAGGAGGTGGACCATCTGGTGAACTGGTGCAGTCAAAACAACACATAGCTCAATGCTCTAAAGACGGACAAAGACCTGATGGTTGTGGACGTCAGGAATAACCCAGCCTCATCCGCCCCCCTCACCCTCTGTGACTCCACAGTGTCAATTGTGGAGACAATGATGGTGTGCTTCTCCACAGCCATCATTAAGTCCCCCCTCACATTCTCCATCTGGTACGCTGTGGCTACTTCCAAGGACAAGAGCAGGTTGAAGCGTAATTGGATGCAATCTAACCCATTCATTAACAATACAATGTCAAACTCACAGATTGAGCTCGCAATGTAGGAGTTGGTTCAAATCTCACAAAGAAACAGGACAATCGAACCCGGCAACCCCCCCCCCCCAAAAAAATCCAACTGTTTCCACAATCAAGTGGCGCTCACCCATCTGAACCTACTCAGCCTGACTTGGCGCGGCTTGAGCTGGTTTCAGCTGTTTCCATCAGTACCTGGAACTCAGTACTTTTTAAAAAGACTGGCTCGACAACAGATTCCAACCGTGCCGTTGACAGACCGACCTCTGATTGGCGGCCTGCAGTCAAAGGGGAGAGTGAAGTCGGCAGAGCAGGGGCACTGGCGCCACGCAATCTAATTTTGATAACAAGTCCATGAGCCATTCCTGAAAACTCCTCATACATGCTTTGTATTCATAGCAAATGTTTCTCACTATAAGATGTCTTTAAATTCTAATCCTGTTATCGAATACAAGTACATTTGTTAAGACGCCGCTTGCTGAAAATTTCATAAAAAAGGAGCATATTTCATGTTGTGGAGCCATGGGTCTTCATACTAAAACACAAAGCCTCAGAAAGTTTCATGTATAATAAGACTCATGTGACAGTACTTTATTGGCAGGCAGGTGTGTGTCTCAGCGAAATCAACATTTTCTGATTTATGGTGAGTAAAAAGCTGATCTCTGTATTTTGTATGTGGGCCAGAAACAGGCGTGGGTAGTGTGCTTGGTAAATACAACACAAGCTTTGGAAAATCAGCGTTGACTTTCAGAGTGTGTAAAATCCTCTACTTTACGCTTGCGAAACAATCAATTTTTTTGTGTGACTGTTGGTTGCCAAAACTTGGACATCAACTTGCTGATGCTTTTACTTTGTAGGTTTTTGTTTCTGTATGTTGGTGAGCGTGTCCAGCAGGCTTCATGGTGATGGTCCGGCAAGTCTGATTTCAAGCGTGTTTCCCTGGTCTGATTGCATGCTGCCACGCTCAGATGAACGACTCCAACTTGTTTGGAAACAGCCTGACAGCACACATCCATTGCGCGCTGTATCAGCTCATTGTTCATGAGCGCAGTGTGCTGCCTTCTGATGGTTGCTTCCATCACGCAACCAGTCTGCCCCAAAGCTCCTGAGCGCCTTCAACTGCTACCCTTAGCCCAACGGGGGTTAACATGACTCAAACTTCCTCTGCTGCCTGCAGCTCTCAGTCCAACAGGGCTCTTTTCAGAGGTGGTGGGAAAGCAAGGATGCATCCTGGATGTATATCCGACAAAGCGGCAGCTACTTGCCGTTGTGTCAATAAGTTGCACGACCCCCCTGAGGAGGGCTTCCTGCTTTTTGTTTTGGAGTTGAAGGAGTAGGAGAAGGCAAAAGGGGAGTTAAACTTGCCGCGAGCTCTATACGGCCCGTCGTTGGGAATCCTTTTATTTAATTCATGGATATGTCAGGCTCTTGGATGAAAGGGTTTTAACTGACATGGAATGATTTTAGTCTACATAAGAGAGTGCAGGGCTGTGAATCCACAGAGTGAGCGCTGTGTGTGTGTGTGTGTGTTTGTTGTGTGTGCGTAGCTTGTGAACCGCAGTGTTCGGACTATGTTCTGCTTTTTGTTTTTTTAGATATCTAACCAATTCATCATATTCTGTCAGCGCTTTCAAGGACAGATATTAAGAATGTGGGAGGGGAGGTGGCAGGCTGCAGCCTTCGAAAGTGGCCGTTCAGAGCAAATCTGCCCTTGAATGTGAACAGATGACACATTGTATCACTCCGTTTAGTTTCAGGCACGTGAGTCACAGTGCAGCCCCGGTTTCCCTTTTAACTTTGGCACTCTGAAGGTCCCCCTGTCTGCTGTGTCTTTTCGCGTACGCCGTGGAGGGACAATAAATAGAATACCCGACACTGAGTACTCCATCCACTCGGGAAAGAGGGAAGCTTAAAAATTGTCAGAAACACACGAAGGGCCAAAGTCGAAGTGACGAACTGGAGACCAGCCCTTTGAACAACCAAATGAAAGCAGCGAACTTTAAAGGAAGACTTCATCTCGCTGAAAATGCCACTTGTCCAGACGCTTTTCATCAAACGTGTTTGACATGCACAGGTCACAAGCTTTGGTGATTCGCAGCTGGGCAACACAGTCACAGTGAACCCGGGGTGTTCCTGATGCCACCCGGACGGGAGAGATCGCAGCTAGCCTTGTGGAAAGCACATGTCTGATGCAGTCCTGAGAGAGAGGAGGGGGCTGGTGGACACTTGGATTTTAATGGTCTCCTGCAGCAGGAGGCCTGTGATGCAAGCAAGACCCTGACGGGTGTCCACTGCTACCTCAGACTAACATCTGTGAGTATGCATAATTGAGCTGTGCATGGATAGAGTAATATAATAATATAGACAAATTTGCTTCTGTTAGTCTTCTGCCCTTTAGCTGCCATGGCGACTGCTTACTTAGACTTTTTTGAGTAACTGCACTGCTTTCTACTGTCATAAGTTTCTTACAGGTGAGAACCCACAAAAGACAGAGGGCCCACAATGCCAAGTGTGATTGGAGTCCAGCTAAGTGGACACATGCAGCAATAGCTTGACTGCAATCGCAGTATCAAGGCGCAGTCATCAAGCTTCAGATGGATGATTGCAAGGATTTTGAAGTCCAATTTCAGAGCTGAGCTGTTATTTGATTATCTCAACTGCATGTAAATGTATCGAGTGTTCCTGTGTTTGCAAAGACAACATGGCTTTGTGCTGCTTCTCAGCTTCTACTGTCAGTCTATAGATGCCCAATCCAGTTACTGCAGCCGGGTAGCAAAAACTCTCCTCTTCCTTCTACAATGCTGCAAGCTATGCTAGCAGTTCCACTCTTCCTTGCTAAAGTCTTGCTTCTTTTCACATGCGTAGCACACATGCGCCCCTACACATAGGGACAGTGACAAAGACTCACTTCTTCCTGTTTTGGGGAACGTACAAAGTCAAGTCTAGTCAAGGGTGTGCTGTACTGAGACACGTCACTCACACAGCCCCACTCCCTTTGCTGTTGGCTTGGTTCAGGCTCTGCATGGCTGGAGTTGGACAAGCCTGAAGCACCACGCCTGTTCACCATGGACGACATCCAGCAACATGAGTGAGCCGCACAGGCCGCAGGTTGGTGTTGCCTCAAGGACAAACTGGGACGGAACTGTTTTTAAGGGCTAAAAGTGACAAAGTAAAGATGTTGACTTTAATCTTTGTTGGTTCAATAATTCTGTACATTTCCCATAATAATGAGATGGTGCAGTCGGACATCATGCAAGCCAGTGCTCCTCAACAGCAGTCTGCAGCATTGAAGCATTGTTGTATTCCCTCTGCCGAGTCCTGGGCATTGAAGTCTGCTCTGCGTGTGTGTGAGTGTGTATACGTGTGTACCTCAGCCTCTTCCTCACGGAAACAGTAACCAATGGAGAGAGCACGGCCGACGAAACAAGAGGAAGGCAAAATGTGTATTAGGTGCAGGGCTGGCCACTGACTTCTAATTTCTAAGTTACGTGTTGTGGGGAGGACACCAACTTTTTTCTGTCGTCATCGTGAGCCTATTTGTCGCTTTCGGCAGGATTGTGTTAATTCTTCGGCCAAACGTCTGTTTTGTATTGCGTCATCTCGCAATCAAATCTGTGCCTTTAAAGAAAATTTTGGAGGCCACATTTGAGACATTTTCAGAATTGTTCCCACCGACATCCCCTAAAACCTATATTTCCAGGAACTCTATCCAGCAGATGAATGACGTTGGAGCCCTGCAGGTGTTTTGTTCGCACGTGGCTGGACACTTGAATTTTGAAAAGAAAAAAAGGAAAACTCTCTCGCTCCTTCTCAGTATGTTTCTCATGCAAAGTTTGGGGCTAAGAGAAAGTTGTTTGTTTCCCAAAGATTCTCACAAATCTTCATTAATGGAATTTTTTTTTTTGCTGCAGTACAAAAGGAACCATTCTGTTCCACTGATGCATTTGATTCTGGTTTTCTTTCTGCTAGCTTTTGTATTTATTTGCCTTTTTGTTGACTTTTCAGGAACTTGCTGTCTCTACCCAGTTGCCTTTGTAGTAAGTTGTGTCTCCATCCACGGTAACTGTGTCTTTGTGTATTTGTATTGCCAGTCGTACTGTCAGTAGTCATTTAAAATCTTTTGTGTCTCTGTGTGGTTTCTGTTGTCCCAGTCCTCCAAGCTTAATTGTCACTTTGAGGATGTTTATACAACTCCATGACCAGGCTGCTGAGTACAGCCATGTCAAAACAAGAAACGCAACAGTTCACTATTTTGTACTTCGCCAGGTTTTACATGCAATTTTTTTGAGTTGTGAATATAAATGGGAGTGTGAAAACTGTCCATTTCTGAGTGTGTGAGCACATGATTTGTCACTGAGCTTGAAGCATCTGGAAACACTAGTGCCGAGGCCCAGCGGGTGGAAGACAGCGCCTGCTGTACTTTACTTCATTCAACTCCAGAGCAAGGAATGGGTTGAAACTCCTCCTGGGTCACAGGCGTCTTTTTTGGGAATATAAAAGTCAGTGTGTCTGATTTTCCATTCGTGTCTAACTGTACACCCCCCCACCCACCCTCCCTTTCAGTTTCACACACGTTTCTATTTTAATCAATACTGCTGTCCCCGCAGGCTGCCGCACGCCTGCAAACACGCTGCCTGCCAGATGTGGGTTTTTTCTTCATTCAGTGTGTCACTACGTTCATTGTGTGTTTGGCTTTTTTAGCTGGAGGATATGCCTAGCATATTTCTTTTTTCTTTGGGGGGGGGTCACTTGAAGGCACGAGCTGTGTTTTAATAATTAGCAGTCAATAATCAGGGTGGGAGTATGTTGGGCAATCAAAGTTGTTTTGGGTTTTTATTATAAACTGGTAGCAGATTGCTGGCATCTTTACAGTCACAGCCGTGGAGAAGGGTCTAATTTGGTCCATGTACAACTGCAGAGAACTGACGTGTATGTTGAGTTAAGGGAGGCTAAAGATGTAGGAGGAGAGGCTGTTGCTCCATGTTTTTGTATTTTGTTCTTCAGGTCACCTGGTCACCTCACCTCATTGCTCCTTATGATTCTTTTGAGTGTATGTATTTCTATACATAATGCACCACGATCCATGCCTCCAGTTTAAGCTGCACCTTCTCTGACACACACACACACACACCCACCCACCCACACACCCACACACCCACACACACACACACACACACACACACACACACACACACACACACACACACACACACACACACACACAC
>JASSRZ010001249.1:0-10565 GCA_032164315.1 Malacoctenus gilli
TGTGTGTGTGTGTGTGTGTGTGTGTGTGTGTGTGTGTGTGTGTGTGTGTGTGTGTGTGTGTGTGTGTGTTCCAGCTGGAGCTGGACGGCGAGCGGGTGCAGCTGCCCAGTCTGGAGGGCATCATCGTGTGCAACATCGGTTACTGGGGCGGCGGCTGCCGGCTGTGGGAGGGGATGGGAGACGAGCCCTGCCCGCCCACCCGGTAACTCAGACTTTTATTGTGAAAATCCAGGCAGCTTCCTGCTGTGTGGGTTGTCGCATTGCTAACCGTCCCCCCCCCCCCCTTCAGGCTGGACGACGGCCTGCTGGAAGTGGTCGGCGTATTCGGCTCCTTCCACTGCGCCCAGATCCAGGTGAAGCTGGCCAACCCGGTACGGCTGGGACAGGCGCACACAGTGAGGGTGAGGACACACACACACACACACGCACTAATCTCATGATGCTCGCGCTCCAGCGCTGCCGCCAGTTTCCTGCTTACCTCGTCACGGCTTCCTGCTGTCATCAGAAAAATTGAATTGGAAGTAATCGGATTACTCAATCAGCTTCTGCACGTGATCAATTTTTCCCTTGTTTTTTTAGCCTCAATTTGTCAGCTGTAACGTGGCGACTCCTCACTGAAAAGCTGTTCACACTCACACACACACACAGACACACACACACAGAAACACACGCCTGTGCGCACACATACAAACACAAACATGCACAGAAACGCACAGAAACACACACACACACACAGAAACGCACAGACACACACACAAACACATGCGCACACACACACAAGCACATGCGTGCGCGCACACATACAAACACAGAAACATTCACAGAAACATACACAGAAGTGCACAGACACACACACACGCGCGCACACGCCCGCGCACACACCCGCGCACACACACACATACAAACACAGAAACATACACTGAAACACACTGACACATACAGACACACACACACACACACACACACAGAGAGTTGACACAATAATTTTTTATCAAATGAAATGTAACTTGGCCTGATTAAATCCAATTTTACGTATTTCTTGGATTTTCACCAATTATTTTAACTTCTATTCAATTTCATAAAGTTCTTCGGCAGAATTGTACAAAATATCTAAATATTTGGGTTGTTTGTTTTTTTTAATCTTCATCAAATTGAGTGAATTCTCAGGAAATAAAACACTAAAAAAAGACGAGTAAATTGAAAGGAGTTGGATCCTCGTTTTGATGAGTTTCTGCTCTCCTCCTCCTCCTCCTCCTCCTCCTCCTCCTCCTCCTCCTCCTCCTCCTCCTCCCGCTCCCGCTCTCTTCGGTGCTGCAGCTGGTTCTGAAGACCTCCACCATGCCGATGCAGGTGGACGGCGAGCCGTGGGCCCAGGGTCCGTGCACCATCACCATCACGCACAAGACGCAGGCGCTGATGCTGTACCACAGCGCCGAGCAGACCGACGACGACGACGACGAGAGCAGCGCCTCCGAGACCGAGAGCCCCACCCCCCACGACTCCCCCAGACCCCCGGGGCCGGCCTCCGCTCGCGCGTGACCCCCCCCTCCCCCCTCAACCTCACCCGATCCTCCAGTATCCTCCCCCCTTTCCTCCCCCCTCTGAGCTCTCGCAGGTGCTCAGAGATGTTTTGCTTTCAGTCTTCACTTCCGCGTCGCCGCTCGATTCGGCTCTTCTTCCTCCGTCACCATGGAGACTGAAACGGTCAAAAGGTCAAAGCGTTCCTGTCCGGATGGACGAGGAATCGGACGCCTGCAACGTGTCGATCACTGGACGTTGTTCTCGCAATCAACTACCGGCGTCCGGCGGCGACTTCAGCGTTCGAAAAGTGATTCGCTTTCTAGTTCCGTGACTTTTGCGTCGACGCCGTCCCTTCGCTTCGTGATGCTCCTTCAGCCCTCTCGCTGTAGTCAGGTTCACTCGTTGGGTTCAGACGAGTCACAGGGAGGAAGATGCTCTGCGATCTGAAGGTCAGCAGGAGGAAGATGCTCTACGGTGTGAATATCAGCGCTTCTAGAGGAAAATAGAAGCAGCAGCTGCGATAAACTGCGCAATCGCTTGCTGGAAATTAAAGCGAACCTTTTATTAAGTCTGCCGTTGTTCCTGTGGTAAACAGGAGACAAGTGAAATAGTAACGTGGCTTCGCTTCGCTGGAAACGTAAGCACCAGATCGGGCTGAAGTCGGCTCAGTGACGAGGACGGAGAGAGAGTTTGTTTTCGCTTAAAAGTAACGAAAAAGAAGCCCGGTGGAAACGTAGGTTGCTGTAACTGGTGGGAATCCATCAAGTTGTGTTGCTACGGTAACGCGTCGCGCGATACGCGCGAATTTTTACTTTGCGTCCTCCCCGCCAAACGTCGTTTGTTTTTTTCGTTGTGGCTCCTTTTGTTTACATGTTTGTGTTGCACTGTTCAGGCACTTACACTGACGACTTCCCGACACTGACCAAGGGCGCAGTTTACACTCGCGGAGCCTCGCCGGACGCTCCCGCTCACTGAAACGCTGCTGATGACATGACGAGGTGTTTTAATTCTGTCCCCCCCCCCTCCCCCATTGCTCGTGTTTTACCTGAAATCACCACCAGGTGGCAGACTGAAAGTATCTGAGGAGAGTTCTCGGCGCAGAAGTTCCTAATCTGCAGTCCAGGAACCTTTTGGGGGTTCCTGGGCCCTTAAAATGCCAAATTTTGGAGTCGTTCTCGAACTATCTAAATATATTTAATCTCAAATTTGATAGAGTTAATATTTGCGATTGTTTTTTCTGGCAAGTTTCATTAACTTATGTTGAAAAAAAAAAAGATTTTATTCGGTCTGCAGTCAGAATATTTATTTTTGGTGTGAAACGTTTGTAAGAATATATCCGGCTGTGTTGTGATG
Organism: Malacoctenus gilli; assembly: GCA_032164315.1. Taxonomy (NCBI): domain Eukaryota; kingdom Metazoa; phylum Chordata; class Actinopteri; order Blenniiformes; family Labrisomidae; genus Malacoctenus; species Malacoctenus gilli. The sequence goes on from JASSRZ010001249.1 coordinate 2,875, forward strand.
GTGCCAAAAAGAAGGCGGCGCCCCCCTTCGGCGGTCCCGCTTGGCGTTGTCGTGATCCCGCTGAGCCGCTCGTCAGCCTGATCAGGGATCAGTTGTGTTGTTTTGTTTATTTTTCTAGCCGCGCGATGCCTACGCTTTTGAAATATGCACCTCCTGGACGGGTGAAGCCAACCTGGCTGGTCTCGCCGCCTCGTTTGACCTCCGACCTTGCCGCGCGTCTTTACTCGACCGTGTCGCACTGGCTCTTCGCTCGCTGGGCCGCCGTCGCCGGTTCCTCTCGATTGTTCCCCGTTTGTGTCTTTATTCCTCACGAAATAGTATTTCCGAGTCGGCGACCTGTAGCCGCCGTTCACTTCCACGCTCTTATCGGCACCGCAGCAAAGTTGAAGTCTCGCGTTTCAACGTGTCGCTTGTGTTTCACCTTTTATTATTCGTTACTGTGTCATAATTAGAGTTTCACTGCTGTCAAACGTCTGGAACGGAAACGCTGAAGGCGGACGAGGTTTTTATGTCGACGCATCGGCTGGACTCGACTCTACTCGGGGTGCTTGGAGGTACTTTTTTAGTACCTACTCAGCCAGGCACATTGAAAATCTGAGAGAATAGAAAAGTACTTTATTCGTCCCAGTCTGGTAAATTGCTTTGGTACATAAGCAGCGAGAAAAAACACCAATTAGAGTAGAAAAGGGCTAAAGTTAAATACTAAATACAAAATAAAAGTGAATAAACTGAAGTAATACGTAAAATAACTGCACAAAAAGTGCAATTGAATTGCTCTGGGCAGGAAAGAGTTCGGTGTCTGTTTGAGAAGGAGTTCCGCTGCCTGTCCAGAAGGGGGCGGAGCTTGTTCAGACTCCTCCTCCGGTTTGTGAGTCGCTGTTTTGCTTCCTTCAGAATAATCGCCAAAAAAAACAACCTCGTCGTCGTTGATCGTAGCCTGACGATCGCATACGACGGTGAGGCCGCGGTGACTCCAAACGAACCGAGTAGAGTCGAGTCCTTTTTTTTTTTTTAACCGCGATGCTCAAAGCAGCGAGATACGAATTGGACGAACTCGCGTCGCCTTTTCCAAAAAAAAAACCCCTTACGAAGAAACTCGATGGAGGGGGTGGAAAAAAAAGCTTTTATTGGAAACAATCATTGTTTACAAAAGTTTGCGTGAAGGCGGTTCGGTCGATCGTCTCTGCGGAAAGAGATTCTGATTGAAATGAATGTAAAGAAGTGATCTTTGGACTCCGAGACATTCCCATAAATATTTTCATAAAGAACTGAAAACGTGTTTTTATTCCGTCGATTCATTTGGGACGAATTTCCAGCCCACGCGGCAGAAAAAACACACGGGGAGGACGCCGACCTGGCGGAACCCGCCGGCACGGCCGACGCGTCGAAATCTGTTGCCCCAGATATGGACATACAGATGACGGGAAGACGGGATCCGTCAATAAAAAACGCAAGAGACGAAAACCGGGAACGAGCCGCCGCAGTGGCGGGAAGAAGCCTGGAAGTGGAGGCGAAGATCCACGCAAACCCAGGAGGGAATTTTCTGATCCGAAGGCGCGGCGTGAAAACGACGTGGGCCGGCCAATCAGAGCGGGACAATCCAACGGCGGCCGACTGGAGACGGGGAGCGCGGCCGCCTTTTGCCTCTTTTGGAGGATTCAAAAGAAAACGACGACCCCCCCCTCGTTGACCTCGGAATGGTTCGGTCCAAGTTTAAGCAGTGGATCTGTGGGAAACGACCTCCAAAGAAGGACGAACCGGAGACGGAGATCGTCCGTCCGTGAACGGTAGAACTCGAAGTCCTCCAAGAATCGTCAAAAAACGACACAAAGGAGAACGTCCTTAAATTCAGTGTTTGATCCGAATCGAGTTAATAAAAACGCTCGGAGGTTTGCGCTCTGCGAGTGGCTTTGACTTCCCTAAAGTCTAAAAACAGGATTCTTTAAAATCGACTTCCACAACTTGTTTCACGGTTAATCTGGTTTGATTTTACGGATAGAAAAGTAAACTCAAACTTTACGCGTCTTCAAAATAAACAATGTCCATTGCCCCACAACAAAGTTCAAAGCCACCACCTCCTGCGTCTCCCGTTTACCGCCTCCTGCGACTGCAGGAGCATAAAAAAAAAAACCCAGCTGACACAATCTCTCGTCAGAGGTCACCGCGATCGCGCCGCGATAAAAACCCGTGACGGCAGCGTGAGACTTTTGGACTCGGCTGCGGCTCGACGTCCGTAAAAGTCGGCGTTACGTCATCCGACCGCTCACGCCGGAAAAATCCGATCAGCGTCGTCATCGGACGGAAGCTCGACGACCTTACGTAAGTCGATCGCGGATGCACCGATCGGCTCGACCGTGTAAATGCGCCGAGTTTTATTCTGAAGTTTTCAGACAAAAACTGCAAAATCTGGTGTTGATTGATCAGAAAACTGCAGTAATCTGGTGTTGATTGATCAGAAAACTGCAGTAATCTGATTAGGGGGCGAAATCGGATAAGCGTGGCGAGATTTCACCGCGGTCGTCCGATGAACCCCCCCCCCCCCCCGCATGTTCACGCGTTTATCTGATCCCTTTTTCGTGTTTTACGACGTGTGCAACACTCGAAGGAAACGGAAGTGACGTCATCGCAAGTGAGCGAAAGAAAAAGTAAACAAAAAAGTGACCAAGCGTCAACAAAAGCAGCAGCACAACTTCACAGATCAGAGGGTCGTACCTCGCTACGTACGTACGCAACTCTGGAATTAACGTAAACACCGCGATTCACAAAAATTAGGCTTATTCTCGGGAATCAGATTACGTTATCTGATTACTCTCGGTAATCAGATTACTGGGAAAACTGGGAGAAAAAATGTGTTAAAGGTAAATGTTTTGAAGTTGAATCCAGATGTGAGAATGACTTCTGTTTCTAACCTTTAGAGTTCATATGGAACTAAACTCGGAGTACCAGGAACTAAGAGGGGAGCGGTCCACCGAGGTGGACGAGAGTGGGGACGTCTTCCACGTCTGCCTAAATCATTCCGCGGGCAGTTCAGGGACTCGAACCACCAACCAACCGACCTTCTTCGGATCGTCAAAGAAGTGTGTTTTTCTCTCCCTGACTTCTGTCTTCCAGGACTCAGGGCTGGACGTTGCACAGCGAGATGGACGAGCTGTTGGAGAACATCCAGAAGGCGGGATAGACGGGCTCGCTGAACGGGAACACGAAGGTGTGGAAGGGATGCGCGCCGTTGGTCACGTTGAAGAAGGTGGCCGTGCCCTCGTCGCAGTCCAGCAGCACGCCCACCCGCTTGGGCGCGACGCTGGCCAGCAGGGTCTCGCTGTTGTCGTGCCACGCCGACACCCGGGCGTTGAACCACTCCACGCACCACGACTCCTTGTTGCGGCCCAGCCGGCCGCCGGCGCCCTTGCGCTCGATGCTGCCGTACGCCAGGCCGACGCCCACGAAGCTGTGGTTGCTGATCTTGACCTCCCAGTAGCGGCGGCCCCGCGCGAAGCCCTCGAAGGCCAGCACCTGCGAGCACACGGCGAAGCGCTGCGGGTGGTCGGCGCGCTGCGCCGGCTCGTCGCACACGGAGGCCCGGGCGAGGTCGGCGCTCACCGCGATGCGTCTGTGGGCCGTCTGCGGGTCCAGAGTCAGCTGGGCGCCATCTGGGAGGCGCAGAGAGGAGGAGGAGGAGGAGGACTTTAAACAAACCGGCGCCGGAAGAACACCAAACATCCGCCGAAAACGGACGTCCGATGACGTCCATCACGCCGCGCCGTCCGCCATCGCACTCACACTTCAGCAGCTCGCTCCTCTTCTCAGCGGCGGTGACGTCCATCGCGGCGGGCGCCGTCTCTGCGACACAGAAACACACGGAGGGCGCTCGTCCGTCAAACGTCGCGGTGGAGACGTTTGATGGACCGCCGGGTCCGTACCTGCTTTCGGTTCGCGACCTCTGGGTCTGTCCCCGCCCCCCGACTCGTCTTCGCCGTGGTCTCTGGCGCACTCTGGAAGAGGGACGAGGTTTAATACGCGTTCGGAAGAAACGGCGAGTTACTCGGCGTCCCTGCGACGCTCCTACTTGGCGGTCGGTTCCTCCGGCCGGCGTTGGGCGGGGGTCCTTGGCTGTGGGACCTGGGGAACCTCTGGGACGGCGGCGGCGGGCGCAGCGGCATCCCTGGAAAAAAAAAAATGGACGCCGGGCGTCAGGTGCTCGAACGTCAACAACCGAGACCCCGAGAATTCGTCCTCCACCCGAGTCCACCGAGGTTTTACGCCGACCTACCGGATTCCTGGAAAGCTGCTTCTGCTCCCTGTCCTGGAAACGCGACACCGTCACACGTTACTGGGATCCCGGTGGGATAATTACGACTTACGGCGTCGATCTGTTTTCTAAATGGGTGCCATTTTTCCATCTTATTGTTGTTTATTTTCGTCTGTTTTGTGCTGTTAACGTTACTGATTGCGATGATGTTTTGGTGCCCAAATCGGACGGTGTTTAGTCGCGATTTCTGGATCTGGATCGAGTCAGACGACATCAGTGAGGCTCAATCTGGAGTCATTTGGAACAATTCAGCGTTAATTTGGTGCGACGACATAATTGGCTTCATTTTCGTGCGTTTGGTGAGGTGATTTTCTTTCCTGGTGGCCGCGAGATTTCGTTTCAATCCAAAAGTGACGCAATTTTTGGTGGAATTCAGGATTGTTGTTGCGTAATCGGGCGGTTCCTGGTGGTTACCTGCCCACGGTCCCGGCCAGAACTGGCCCGGGTGGGGTCCCGGGTGTGGCATTCGCGGGTACTGATGTGGGCCCCACATGGGCGGCGGGTGGAGGTGCGGCTGGACCAGCGGGCGACCCGGACTTTTGGACCTGGCCTTGTTTTTCGCCGGCTTCGCTGCTCCTGACGCACAGACGGCGAAGAGAAGCCGGCGTTTTATCACGTCGTGAAGAATCACGGGATCCCCGTAAAGTTGTAAACGGCAACACAGACTCTCAGGCTGAGTTTGCAAAACTTTGCATATTTACAGCGCCGACAAGGCGGCGCCCAGGCGCCTGATCCGCGCGCGAGAGCGCGTTCGCCTCCGCGCGACGACCTACCAGCCTTCGGCTGCGACGCGGCGCTCTGAGGTTTGGACGAGCCGGAGTCCGCGGCCGCTTTCTCCCCTGCGAGCGAGAAGAAGGAGGCGGCGCGTTAACGAGAAAACGAGAACTTCAGGTTTTACGACCGAGCTGGAAAAACGAAACCAAAGTTACTTTGAGACGGACGGACAAACGCAGACAGAAACAAAACCTACAAGAAGACGGAAAAAAACAAAACTCACCGAAGAAATGAAACGAAAAGTGAAAACAGAATTAGGCAAAATACCAACAAACTGTCCTGCAGCCTCTGACAGTCTGTACTCCCTCTGACAGTCTGTACTCTCTCCGGCAGTCTGTACTCTTCCTTGATAGTCTGTACTCTCTCTGACAGTCTTTACTCACTCCGATCATCTGTACTCTTTTTGACAGTCTATACTCTCTCTGACAGTCTATGCTCTCTCCTGCAGTCTGTACTCCCTCCTGATAGTCTATACTCTGTCTCCTGTAGTCTGTACTCGCACTGGCAGCCTGTACTCTCTCTGATAGTCTATGCTCTCCCCTGCAGTTTGTACCCCTCCCTGCAGTCTGTACTCCCTCTGGCAGTCTGTACTGTCTCTCCTGCAGTCTGTACTCTCTCTGATCGTCTGTACTCTGATAGTCTATGCTCTGTCCTGCAGTCTGTACTCTCTCTGACAGTCTGCACTTTCTCTGACAGTTTGTACTCTCTCTCCTGCAGTCTGTACTCTCTCTGATCTGTACTCTGATAGTCTATGCTCTCCCCTGCAGTCTGTACTCCTTCCTGAAGTCTGTACTCTCCCCGACAGTCTGTACTCTCTTTGAGAGTCTGTGCTCTCCCCTGCAGTCTGTACTCCGTCTGGCAGTCTGTACTCCCTCTGACAGTCTGTACTCTCTCTCCTGCATTCTGTACTCTCTCGGACAGTCTGTACCCCCCCCCCCCCTTGACAGTCTGTACTGCCTCTGATAATCTATACTCTTTCCGACAGTCTGCACTCTCTCCCCTGCAGTCTATGCTCCCTCTGACAGTCTATCCTGTCCCACTGACAGCTCGTTTCTCCCTCTGACAGTCTCTCTGATGTAGACTTCCCGCCCGAGAGCAGCTGCGCGTTCACCTGACGAGCGCAAGGTCGATCTGGCTTCGACGGGCTGCTTCAGGATCGCCGCCAGGTCGTCTCTCAGCGCCGCCGCGAAGGTCTGCGCCGCCGCCACCTTCACCGTGTCCAGCTTCGTCTGAGGCACGTGAGGTTCCCACTTGGAGGCCTTCGGCAGGTCAAAGGAAGCCTGCGGAGGACAAAGGGGACGGCAGGTAAAACAGGAAGTGCTGTTCTGCTGCCGATCCACCAATCGGAGCCGGCCTGAGCGCACCTTCAGGAAGGCGGGACTTTGGGCCTGACTCAGCAGGCTGTTCAGCGCTTCTTTGGACGCTCTCATCTTCTCGCTGTTGTTGACCAGCTTCTTGGCGACGTCCTGAAGCTTCGCCTCGCTCCTCTCCAGCTCCTGGTCCAGCTCGCGTTGGGCCTCGCGCTCGTCTTGACCCAGCAGGTCCCGGATCTGCTGGTACACGGCGGCCAGCGCCGTCTTCTTGCTGCTGGCTTGCGCCTGAGGAACGAACGCCGCGTTCAAAAGAAGCGACCGCCGCCGCCGCCGCTGCCGCCGGATGTTTTCCGCCTCACGTGAAGACCGCAAGTATGAAACTCACCTTCAGCTGCGTGTGCATGTTGTTTATCTGGAGCACGACGGTGTCGGTCTTCTGAATCTTTGTGTCGAGCAGAAGCAGTTTGTCTCTGAGGTCCGACTGCAAACAGCAGAGAAAACGCTGCGGTTGGAAAACGGTCGGTAAAAATGTCTGTAAAGAATGTTCACAATGTCCGTTTCACCCGCCAACATTCTGCTCGGTCACTTCGAACAAGTGACAGTGGGTTTCTCGTAAATACAGAGAACAAATACCTAAATACAGAGAGCTCGTTAGATAATACACAAGTTTGTTTTTTTTTTTTAAATTTTGAGATTCATTCATTTTTCAAGACTTTTTTTTAATTAGGAATGAAAAAACATTATATCTTAAATTTTTTTCCTCCTTTTTTGTCTGTATTGAAGTATTGATTAAAAATCAATCAATAAATAAATAAATGTCTAAACAAATTATTTGAATAAATAAAGAAACAAACAAACAAATAAGTACATAAATAAATACATAGAGCTCGTGAGATTTTTTTTCTATTTTGAGATTCATTCATTTCAAGACATTTTCAATTAAAATTAAAAATTAATTACAATTATTTAAAAAATAATTATTAAAATTAAATTATGTCTTCAATTTTTCATCATTTTGTCTATATTAAAGTATTGATATTATATTATTATATTTAAGTATTTAAAAAAAATTAAAATAAATATATAAATATAAATTATTTAAATAAATAAATTATTTAAATAAATAAATAAATAAATAAATAAACTATGTCAAAGTAAGTGTTTTTTGGACATTTGTGCAGCAGTTAGGAAACCCGCCATAATATCGTGAACCGCGATAATTTGGTCACAATAACGATTTAAAAAGTTCCTCATTGTTATAACCCTAAAATGTAGTACTGTATGTATATGTATATATA
>JASSRZ010001250.1:0-10564 GCA_032164315.1 Malacoctenus gilli
TGTGTGTGTGTGTGTGTGTGTGTGTGTGTGTGTGTGTGTGTGTGTGTGTGTGTGTGTGTGTGTGTGTGTGTTTGGGCCTTGCATGGCAGCCAGTAGTGTGTGAATATTACAGTGTCAAGCTCTGCTGAATGCATCGCAAAAGTACTGTAATTAAAGTGCATTTACCATCATGACATGACTTATCACCTGCGGTGATAAGTCATGTCAATGAAAACGTTGCCTTTTGTTTTGTCTCATTTTTGTCACTGGTTTCTTGTGTGTCCGTTTCTGAAAGAAAACAAGCTGATACTGTAAATCTGAGATCAGTTTCTGATAACTGTCATTTTTGTTTTTGGACCAGTCAGGTGTTTGCGCTGATCTGAATCCGTTTCTTTTCTAAAAACATAAATAACTGATTCCACACGAGGCGTTGGGGCTGAACCAACTGTTAAACTTCCTCATTCGACATTGAAGGTGGTTTGGTTGAAATTCAAATTAATTACACGCTTGGAAATCACAAAAAAAATGGGAGACGTTTCGCCAGGAGTTGCACGACTCATTCAGAAACCCTCTGACAGCTTGACCAGACTCCTGCGACTGTCACAGTGTGAGAATATCACAATTATTCTGTCGACTGTGGCTGAGTGAGTGTACAAGCGGAAGTGGAACTTCCAGCGAAAACCGAGCCTGTGATCTTGCCTCAGCGATTATATGTTTGTCTTTCACTTCCAAGTAACTGAACTTGGGAGAATTCTTCCAGGGAAACTCTGATATCGAGATTGTACAGAGTAGCAGATGATGAGTCTGTCGTCGAGTCGTGTTCATTCACGTCGGATCAAGTCGCTTTGCATCATGGGTCCAGAAATGCATCTGTGCTCCGCTGCTGCTAGGTCGAGTTCACTTTTTAACCCCGTTTGTTGTCGAAAAGATTCTTTTGAACACACAAAAACTTCTCACACAAACAAATGAGAGGTTTTCCCTTTCGAAAATACTCTGTGATGAAAGACCCGACGCTTAGACGTAGTGAGCGTTGATTCAAGTACATGAACCGCATTGTCTGCATTTTCTGCTCTTCCCGGAAAAACTGGCAGAAATCTCTCTCGATCAGAAAAAAAACACAAAAGCCCCATGAATTCACAACCGAAGCTACAACCTGTTTCCTGCTGTACAGGAAGTCCAGGGACCCTCACAGCGAGGACGGGAAGAGTACGCTGGCCAACAGGAAGCTGTTCCTTTCAGCGTGCTGAACGTTGCCTGGACCAATGTTTGGTTGACCTTCTTAACCTGGGTTAGTGCTGAACAAACAGTTTTATCATAGAGGTTTATCCTTTACTTGTCAATCCTGTCAGTCAACAGACTTCCAAAGACAACAACATTTTAATCCACAAACAAGTTTTCAACTCAGAAAATGCTCACATTGGGTCAGAAAACTTATCAACCAACGTTTCTTTGGAAAACTCGGATGAATATCTGTCAAGTGACAAAGATTTTTGATTGTGAACTGATCGGTATGTTAAAACAAAGTTGGTTTCATCAAAGATTTACTGTAGACTTCAGGGGACAGAATTACATGTTTGTGTTTCATGACATGTTTTAATGTCATAATCGAACTATTTAAATATCGAACTGGAAGAAGATGCACAGAAAAAGCCAAGAAACGTTTCACGATTTTGTTGCTTCTATCATTTGCAGCTCAACCACACATTTGTGTATTGAGACTCTGTGAACCAGGCTTTATATAATGGGCTGTATTATACTCTTTATCTTTTTTGAAAACATACCTATAAATATCAATTTGACCACCATTAAAAAGGTTTCAAATACAGTTAAAACAGGGGCAGCAGCCACTTAGATAGAAGAATAAACATCACACAGAATGAAACGTCATGTCGTCGCACCTTTTTTCTCCACGATGCAGCTCGTCGAGTGCTGCCCCTGTTGATTTGCTCTTTTTTAAAAAAAACAACGAACCGTGATGCCAACACCTGTTTCCTCTTCAGGGGAAATCACAGTCAAAACAGAAACTTCCGTCTCACTTTACAACGAAAGTGCAGCACAACAGTGTTAAAGAGAACAATGCATTTTGTTTTGCGTGAGGTGTTCTCTAAATCGTTAGAGCTGTGTCCAAGTCAATGGTGTCACGGTGAAATGTACAGTTTACAGTGATCAAATAATGTAGTAAAGTAAAAAGGCTGATTGTTTCACACGTTGCTTGAGGGGCTTTCAATCTGCAGCTTTGAATCTACTCAACATAAGCCAGGAGTCTCCCCTACTCGAAGGCAGCAGCCTTTTTCCATGCGCAGTGGGTCAAACCAAAACAACAACGCACTCCAGGTGAACGAAGTTGATCAGCTTTATCCATATCGGCCTCTGAAGTTGTGTTCACAGGCGCTTTTTTGCCCCCTTGTTTGGACCAAAGCAGAAAAAAAGGGGAGGGGAGTAAAGTTCACATTTTACCCTGGTTTGCTTCACACTCGCCATTGTGTTGTTGATGTAAACAAACGGCACGCAGGGCAGCTTTTGGGACGCGACTTATGCAACAGAAGTTTTGCAACTTCCACAACAATGCTGCACGCTGTACTCGGTGCAGCCATGGGATTATTGTGGTATTATTTCGCCCAGCTGAGAGCCCACCAAGAATTTATAAAATGTGAAACGGAGTCGAAACATCAACTGGAAAGCCTCCGTTTTCCACCACGAAGAAGATCTGAGTTGTTCGTCTGCTGTAGATCTGTGTTTAGTAGATCCATATGGGCTTTTTAGGTTCAAATTCGAACCATGAAACACAAGAGTTGGTTGAAAAATGGACCCTGATCTGTTTTTTGAGACTGTTTGTGCTACGTACCAAGTCTAAACAATTTCAACACCCTGTTCAAACCCTAAACTTCAGTATTTGGCGAGCTCAGTTACATCACATTCACCAACTTGTCTTCCTGTGACCCAAAAATTGGTACATATGAAACCCAGGAGATGACCCTCCTTAACCTCTCGTACATCAGACGCTTGCGGTGTCACCGCGTCCTCACTCCAGCCGTCCCCTCAGCAGTGAAATTGTAGTGAAAACACAGCAGTGGTGGAGTGTCGGCGCCACCTCAGACTCTCATCGCCACTGAGGTCAGCGGCATCATTACCACGCTGACGATGGCAGCTGCTAATAGGAGCGTGAATGCAGGTGGGAGGTGGCAGGTGGTGACTCACTGGGTGAAGCCTGACCCCCACCAGCCAGATGAAACGGCTGCCGCTCAAAGGAGAAGACGGATGTTTGTCTTTGTGTGGAGCTTTGTTTCATTCTGCTGAGGGAGCCTGCTTCCATTTTGTTTCTTGGTGAGGAAGGTGAGAGTGATGGTTTGGGCCGGACAAGAAGCACGAATGTTTGAGGTTTTCTGTCTGCAGGAAAAAAATAATAATGATCGTCAAGGATAGGCATTGTGTTTGGCCACATCTGTCACCATTCTCAATATCTGCAGACTTCTTTTGAATATTGGGGCAAAAGTCAAGTCCATGTTCATGAAACCGTCTGAATCTGAGGCAAGAACAATATTTAAGGTTTGAATGAAGGTTGCATTTAGGGTTCAGCAGGTTGGAGCTCTGGTTTAGTTAGAGTCGGTCCATGTAAATGATGGAGAGACGTCGGTTAGACTAGAGCCTGTTTTTGCTGATGGTCCCATACTCTCTCGGCCCACTTCTTGTCTTTGGTGTGATTGGGTTGCTGATAATCAGCTTCTTTTTCACATGAACATAGCTTTTTTTTGGTCATAACCAGAGTTTTGGTGAGCTTTCACGCTTGCAGCAAACAGTGAAGACGGTCCACGGAAACAAACTCTGACGCGGTGTGAAAGCGCCCTCAGATAAAGGTGAAGGTAAGCCTCCGGCAAGTGATGGTTGCAGCTAAATTTGGAGGAGTCTGCAGGAAATGAATGTATGTCATTGTGGTATTCCAATAAAACATCAAGACAAAACATGTCCGGCTGTGTGTGTGTGTATGTGTGTGTATGCGCGGGGTGTTTACAGAGGAAGTGAGAAAGCAGCTGTCATCGCTGAAAGAGAGAGCGCCCAATTAACTCCAGCATTGTGTCGTCAGGTGCAATTGGCAAAGGGGGCGGAGCGCGCAGCAGGAGAAGTCGACTTGCAGAGATAAGAGGGGAAGTGAGAGAAGGGGGCTGCAGGAGTGAGGGCTATTCCGGTTGACATTTATCAGGTCTGCGGCAGGCGAGACAGGTGAAACAAAGTGCAAGTTAGGAGGATGAGTCAAGAGGGGAGGTAATTGCCATCAAAGGGGATAAAATAAGCTTTTAAGGCATCAGCTGTCACCAAGCAGGGGTGTTGATGGGCTGGGGGTGGTCACTCGTGTGACTCATTCATATTTCTCATGCAGGGCTTCCATTCATGCTCCTGTTACTTAGCATGTGGGAAGCTCTTCGTTCTGATCGCCGCCTTCACATATTAGTCAACCTCAGTGTCACCGTGTCTCGTACCTTGGTAACTTTAGGTCTGTGTGGGGGGGAGACAAGGATGATGTGCTTCAACACTCCTGCAGATGTGGCTCTTTATTCTGTGACGTGTTTTAGGACCACGACTTGAAGAGCGGCGAGGTTTCTTCATTGTTTTGAAGAACAAATGTGACTGGGGCCAGAACTCATTAGTTGGGCGTGTTGGTTGACACATTCTTTTGCATTATTGCTTTTCTTTTATGTGACCTTTTATGAAACACAAGAGACACAAAATGTTGCAGAAACAAACAAAAAGAAAAAAAGGGCCTCACTGAATAGATTTTGAAATAAAAACGGAGAACAAAAAAACACACATTGATCTTAGAATCTATAAAAGAAATAATAAATGCCTCTAAGGTTACGTAATGCAATTGGCTTCAAGGTGAAACATGTCATTTTGATTGAATATATATCAATTTTTGTTCATGTGTTCGCAGTTTTTCAATAGCTTGCTGGCACGTTTGTTGACAAAGTGTTGTGTCTTAATCTGACATTATCATCAACCGTAAATGACCAAACAACCGTATCAAAAGAGGATCTCTGCTTGGCCTCATTTGTTTCACTTTATCAAACTTTATAGGACAGAAATTCTGTTTGAAGTGTTTCCTGAGAACAAGCGTTGAGAGAGTTGATGGCGCCAAACTGTGAAACTTAACGGCTGTTCAAATAGTGGCAGGTGTTGATTGTGTTTGAACACGAAAAGTTTCAGTTTCTATTCCGAGCTGAAGTTCTGACGAGCTGCCCCGGCTTGGCTTTCTCGTTGGAGAATGGCAAAGCCGTGACGAAGACACATGAATACTTTGGGGGAATATTGAGCCTCTGAAGGTGTTTCCTCACCAGCTGCGTTTAGATCGACCCGGTTGAGGTCTGAGAAGGGCACGTCGGTGTCGAAGCAGCACTTGCTCTCTTGGCCGGTTAGAAGAAAAGCCTGATGAGATGGCGTCAGATCAGCTCGACAGGCCTTCAGTGTGAAAGCACTCGCACTACAAAGTGAACCAACTTCCCCGTGTACGACTCAAGTTTGAGCTGAAACTGGCTCCTGTCGCTTCTGTGCAAAATGTAGCCATGCTTTGTTCTGGGCATCAACCCTTTGCAGTGAGGGAAACACACAAACAACATGCTTTATTTTCCATTGTTTACTTCAGAGCTTCTCTTTTTCGCTTGTGAAAGTCTTGTACAGTAATGGAAACATGATGCTCCACTTAATCGGTGCAGCAGCTTAGTCTAAAGAAAGACAGAAGTTGGTGTGAAAGACGACCGTAGTGACAAGGACATCTCATTCACCTCTGTGATCTCAGCAAACTGGTCTGAAAGCATCTTAAATTGTTGTTCTACAGCAATGAGCATTTGTTTGCTCCTCCCAAATTCTTGAAGTTATCTTTGGACCATCTTCCTCAAACACACCTCGACCAGGTCAGTGCTTCCGCTGAGATCGTGTGAGAATTCCAGTTTTAAGAGGGTGTTTCCTTAAAATCCAGCCACAACCGACTCCACACGGCCGGGAGACGTCTGCCTGCCTCGTCCCCTTTCATCAGCGGCAGAGGTAACTCTTGATTACAGGCTTTACCTCCGTCACTGATTGGATTCAGGTAGAGGGGCTCATTTCCAGGACATTGATTGTTCCCTTAATGAACAGACACGGAGGAGCCGCTTGTATCAGGGCTGCCGACTTTACATCTGTCGTGGTACGACCGCGGCAAACAAAGAGCAGAGATAACCCAGCTTTGAGTACATCTGCCTCCATTCACATCGAGCGAGGAAGCGTGGCAAAGCGCTCCGACAGTACCACGGGCAGATAAAGTGGCCATTAGTGTGCCACAGTGGCTCGACTCTCAGGAGACGGGAATTTTTTTGCCTTTTGATCTTTCCTGTGCCTCTTTTTTTCCAGACACATTGATTTCATAACATCAAAACAACAAGCGGCAGATGATGATGATGATGATGATGATGATGATGATGTCCTTGCGGTGAGAAGTGGTCGTGGATGGCAGAAAATCAAAGCCGCTATGACAGTTGGCCGGCTGCTGTACCTTGTTGAGGCTGTTGTTGCCATTCGGATGCTTTTGAAAGTCGCTGGTGACAGTACATGACGCACTTAGGAGCAGTTCTCAGTTAGACCTCACTTGTAACAAGTGTTTTTCTATGAAAAAAAGAGTAAAAACTACAATCATAAAAAAAAGAGGCATGATGACGAGAGTATACATGGTTGGTCGTAACATTCTGGCTCATAAGTGAAGGAAACTTGTAATCTTTCTTAGTCATCGTCCTTGGCGTGCACCACGCCACACGATGTTTTGTAATAAAGTGTTGAAACCTCTCTTTTTATGCGTGTCTTCACTGCATAAACTTGTCCGGCCTTTCATTCTTCCATCGGGGATTTCATACTTTAAAAGTCAGAAACTCTGAACAGAACATGTCCAGACTGCGTAGGCGGAGAGTGGAGCAGCGCAGCAACAGACAAGCCTTTTTTTTTGAAAAAGGGAAGTTGTGACACTGAAATGTGACACACGTTGTTTTCGCGTCCAATTTTGGCCTCCGCTGAAGCTGCAGATGGTAGCGGAAGTCGCTTTTCTTTGTTTCTGAGATTGAACGTGGCACCAAAATGATGTCGACCAGTTCGAGTTAAACTCCGTCCAGTGATCGACCGACACACACTGTTATCTTGTTGGAGTTTATCAAAAACTTGGCCCCAAAAATCATCCCCTAATCCTGGAATAATGGCAAGTTTGGTTATTTTTTTGTCAAAACATTTCTTTGAACGCTTTGGCAATTTATCTGAGAATCATATGAACAGTCAAATACCTTTTGAGAATTACTGCTGTCTGGACATACAAGAGCTGTGACAAGGAAGTGCTAAAAACAATACTCATTTGTAAATGGAGGAACTGAAAAGTGTTCAGAATGGGCTGGTTCCAACAGACCACCAAGACCAGACGTGCCATAGTGGGAGCTGTCTTTCGTTATGGATGACTGCAGATGTTATGAAGAACAGATTTTTACAAGAAAATAAGTGACCGAGGTTTTCAGATACTCTGTGATTATTTTCAATCAATTTGAATAGAGAGCAATGGACGAAACAGACTTAAAAAAATTGCTGTCCTGTTGCTTTTCATGGAGGGTTTTTGGGGGTTTTGGCTTTAAAAAAAAGAAAGTCTAATTCTGTTTACATTTTTAATATTTGCCATATGTTATATCATGCCTTACGTTTTATTCTTCATTTATTCTTGATTATTCTTTAAATCAGTTTGATATTTTATGGAAAGCACATTGAGTTACAGTATAAAGTGTGCCATGTATGATGATTAAATAGAAAAACAATTTATAAAAATCTACTGCTGTATATGTGATTTTTGCATTGCAAATATGAAGACCTTGGCTGTAAAAGTTGTAATAACAAAGGAAGCACTTGGAGTAAATAACTGGGTAAACAAGGGATAGACGCATCACCATGGGCAGACTTGGTTCAAAAGCAACTTGTCACTGTGTATTAAGACGAGCTTCTCCGGCTGGGTCTGAACACTGTGTACCGCCAGTATGTGCCGTCGCCATTCATATCAGACTGAGCTGTCGGTCCTGCATCGGGGTGATGGTGTGAGGGTTTCCCCTGAAGACGTTTCCGTCTGAGGGACGCTTTGTGTCGGTTTCAAAGGGAAAACACTCCTTTTTTAACTCATCAGTTCTGCCTCAGTGACTCAGAAGTGTGGATTTTCATTTTTTTTTAACAAGCTTAGTCATCCAACTAGGTTTAATCTCAATAAGCGGCACAAACTAACGATGAAAAGAAAATGTTGGATCTGACGTATTTTTCAGGCACAACTAAAGATTTTTTTTTCCCTAAATATATAGATGCACTTGTCAGACTAAGAGAGAAGATAGACAACAGGCAAATGGAAATTGCCTACAGATCATGTGAAAAGATGGATAATATTGACAAGATGGACAGTTTATAATTCAGGGAGGACTTTTCTTCGTCCCAACATCACCGGAATCACTCACGTAAACTGTCATTATTTAATATTGAACTGACATGTCGTGATGACTTTTTTGCGGTGTATGAGCCGTGAGTAAATGTCACGAGAGAAAAAGCGAGGGTTACAGCAGATACCTGCAGATACATTTGCAATACCAGCGTGACACACGGCTTCCACGGAAGAGGAGAAACCACCTGTTTATCGCGAGCTTCTCCATTTGAGCTTCACGTGTCGTTTTTCTCTTGCACGTTCTTTTTTTTTCCACTCGTGTTTTCCTTCCTCCGTCTCACCACGTCCCCGCACGGCCCCTCCCACAGGCCGGTTTCGTCGAGAAAGAGCAAGCTCCTCCTAATCAAGGCGATGGACTCATCCAGATAAAATTAGAGTCTCTGATCGCTCGGCGGGAGGGAAGAGGGGGGCGAGTGGGGGTCGCTCCAGCTCGGAGGGATGTGGGACTCTTTCAGAAAAGCAAAACTCTTCTCCCAGAGTCATTTGGTTGAAGTGGCTGCCTGGAGAGATACAGCCAGTCTGAGAAGGACTGGGAGGGGGAGGGCGGGGGATAAAACAGAAGAAATTGAGAGTCAAACAACCCACTTCTCCCTCCCCCTCCTCTCCTCTCTGCTCTCCTCCCTCCCTCCCTCCCTCTCTGGCTCTGTCACTGATTGAGGGAAGTTAGATTGAGACAGACACTGTGTATGAGTCACCAGCCCGGCCCCCACTTCATCTCCTGTGAGAGATTGTTAAAGAATGATATAGAAAGAGGAAATGTCGTAACCCAACTGTCTGCCTGCGTACCTGCTAATCCCATGACCAATGCAGCATCACATCCGCTCAGATTCAACCATGGTGAATTACAGAGTAGAACAATGGCCGAATGATTAACATAAACACATCAGATATATGTGTGTGCAGCAGCGGGGTGCACCTTAATCATGAAGTGATGCAGTTCTTGCCCACCTGCTGATAATCTCCATTGTGCAATGTGCGCTATGAAAATAGATTTCGCTGTAATTTCTCTGTTTGATCGTGACGTTCTGAAGATTTGCCGCCTCAGTCGCAGCAGGTTGGCACTTTTTGTAGGCACAGCTTCTTATCACACCGCCAAAACGATCTACTGATGCATTTGTAGTCAGTTCAGCGTGACTGGAGCAAACAAAACGTCCATTGGTGTGCTTTTTTACTGAACAGTCACTTTTATCTGGCATTTTCTGCCCTTTTGAACTGCACGTGAAATCTCATTGAACCCAACTTAAAGGTCGCTGACATTTAGACTTTAGTAAATTGATCAAATTGGTCTCAAATTAGGACCCTCACACACATATTAAAGGGAAAGGGTTTTTTTGAGGGGTTTTTTTTAACAGTTGTGTGTGTGGGGGGGGGTTGCAAAGGCAAAATACAACTCAAAGAAATTGTGACATCTCTTCTTCCTTTCTGAATAAATTTGAGTCCATGCAATGGACGGAAAAAAAACCCCACTGCAACACAATCAGACTCCGACTTTGTGTTGCACGTTGTTTCCTTTTCCGTCAAAAGCAGCCAGCACTCGTGCATCGATGCTACCCACAATGCAGCGGCTCGCCGTGACTCATGCGAAGCCTCAAGCCACTGGCCTCAAGCAGGGGAGGGAAAGCAAATTGTAGATGTTGGTCTGATAGATGGGCAACGATTTCCTGTGCAGTCTGAGAGAAAATCAGGAAATTTTCATTTAAGCCGCGGAGGTGCCGAACTGCAGCTGTCACCAGCGGAGCGGCGGCGGTGTGAATGTCACTCAGCTATCGTCTTCTGCGTATCCGCCATCGCCACAGCCCTCCTCCCTGCTTGTGTTTTTTCCTCCATCCCTCTGACACACTGGCAGCTGCTGCGGTAGATAACACTTTTGTGCAGGGGCTTTGTGCGCCATGTGTGCACACAGGCGTGTGTCTGACAGAAATGTCTTTACCTACTTCCTATGACGTGGACACTCCCCGATCGCCACCCACTCCCCGCGCTCCTATCTATTACATCTTTCCATCCCTGCCTCTGTCTTTCCATCCCCTGAGTGTGCAGGTGTTTGTGCGTGTGTGTGTGTGTGTGTGTGTGTGTGTGTGTGTGTGTGTGTGTGTGTGTGTGTGTGTGTGTGTGTGT